>JANHJO010004544.1:0-29654 GCA_032468235.1 Pseudoxyrhopus heterurus | reverse complement strand
AGCGGCGGCGAGTTGGTCTGATCTCTATGGAGGTGACGGAAAGAAGCGCTTGGTAGCTGCTGTGGTGATTCAGAGATCCGTCCTGCCGTTCGTTCTTTCCCCCTTCCCTCTCCCAGCCCCGATCCCCGGCTCCCTCTCCCCCTCCCTTCTCTCGCCTTTTCCCAGCCCTCGCCGCCGGTCCTGGGGACGCTGACGAGGCTGTAGGGAAGGTGAGGAAATGGCCATCATTGGCAAAGATGATAATCGGGGGGTGGGAAAGTCGACGGGACTGGTACTGCTTGGACTTGGGAGTATTTGAGGCGGGGGGCGAGCGGCGGCGGCTAAGGAAGAATCGGCTGCTGGTATGCAAAATGGCGGCAACCTAAAACCGCCGCCATCTTGTTCGTTTTCAATCTCGGTCTTGCACGTTTGCCGAGCAACAAAATGGCGGCCGGCACCGGTCTTCGCCCAGCCGGTGTCTGGGGGGAAGAAAAGAGGCGGCCGATTTTGAGTGAAGGTCGTGACTGTGGCACAATCAAATCCGGTGTCGGGATAGTTCGATGCCTTTTAGCCCTCCACGCGGCTCGACGAATAGAGAATACTATTTCTCGCCCGTGGCTCCTATTATTCCATAGGAAAGATAGAACTGTATTTAGTCTCTTAGTGGAACAGTTGTAATCAATTTCGGTTCCACCGCTGCCCCCTCGCTCCGGAAAAGTTGCAAGTATGCCCCATCTCCGTTGCTGGAGCTGAATAGCCGGCAACTGCGGATCGGGCTGTGAACCGAGAACAAAGGCCGGGCCTATTGCCGGGGTGCGCCCGAGCCTGGAGTCGGGCGGTGCCCAGCGCGGGTAGGAAGGGATCGAGGATGACCTGGGCAGGATGCTTGAAGGTGGCCACAGCTTGTTCCCGATGATCGGCGGGACTAAACGGAGTGGTTTTCTGGGTCTTTAGTTGGGCTTCGCCACGCCATCTCTCGCCCGCCTTACAGGCGTATTTTTAAGGTTAGATCAATGGCGGGAATAATAAGAACCGTGGAGGTTGCAGATGTGGCGGGCCCCGGTGGGATTGGACGCCTTTGTGTTTTGGTTGATAACTTCGAAGTCTTCTTAAAGTAGATAGAGGTGCAATTTAAGTTGGGACGCAAATATAAGGATCCTTCCTGGAAAAACGTGTTTGGTGTTGCTTCCGTTTTTCTTCGCTGCCCTTCGGAATCCTGTTATATATATTATTAGGATATTGCAAATTACCGGTATTGAGTTGAATTTATCAAGTTACCTACGTTTATCAAGTTTATAAGCACATGTTACGTTGGACAGTAAAATATTACACGGTGGGGTTTTTTTTTTAATATGGATGGTAGACTGCTTAGATTTTGCTTATACACAGCATTTGTCGTGAAATATCTAAATTATATAATATGTAAGACTTTCATGGATACACATGTATGTGGAATCAGCAGGAGGCAGGGTTGACTTGAGATGCAGATGAGGAAGAAACTTGGAGTCTGATGCCAAGTAAAATTCTCGGAAATTCCAGAATGGCAAACTATATAAGATTCTAGGAAATGATGATTATTTAGACTCTGAATACCAAAATCTTGGGAAACTATTTTTGTTTAAATCTGGGGGGAGTGCTGTTATTGAAATCTTAATCAAAAACTTACATTATTGATTGTTGCCTTCTAGGTTTTGTTTTTCCCTATCCTGTCAATTTATTATTCTTTGGAAGATTCTTCATTGCCAAGCCGCCAAAGTGGAGAGTGCGATTGCAGAAGGGGGTGCTTCTCGTTTCAGGTAAATCTTTTTGACAATGAAATAGATGGGAACACAAAAGCATTTTTGTCTGAAGAAAAATTTCTTAGCCTTTTAAGGTTTCTTTCTTTTTGCAATTAGTCACAACTAATGAAATTAAATACATGGCTTACCATGTGTGTTCCACTAGCACACTTTCTAAGTTGTACAGACCATATATTAAAAGGCAACATATAAGTATCTTCTGTGTATTTGTTGTGTTTATAGAGACTTTAAGAATAGGATAATACTTCTGGTTTTAGCTTCATATAAAAGATATTAGTTGATTCAGATCAGGTTACCTGAAAATACTAACCTGTGCAGAAGGAAATAAAGAACTAATTATCCAAGGAAGTTTATGTTCACAAATCAAGTTGTTTACAAAACAGTTCTGGTTAAACTATAAAATTTTGGCTTCCTGCATACAAAACAAAAATTATTTAGCTGTTATTCTTTATTTATAGTGCTTCTTCAGGCGGAGGAGGAGGTAGGGGTGCGCTTCAGCACTATCCCAAGACTGCCGGCAACAGGTATATTGCATACTAATACTATTATATGGATTTGTGATGCATTGCTTAATTTGTAAAGTTAAATTCCATTGTAAGTAGTAAATGTAAATTGAACGTCTATATGAAACCAATCAGTGTTTTGTTCTGTTAACTACTTCATGTCTTATTATTTTAAGGTTTTTGTCTGGTACTTGTTTACCTCTAATGGGCATACATGAAAGCATGAAGAATATCCCAATAGAATGAAATCCAAAGCATTTTGAGTATTCCACAATAGGGAACATTTGGAATTCAAAACAACTTCCTTATTTCTGTCTTAGGACTGCAAGCATAAGTGGCTGGTAATCCATTCTGAATCCTATTTACCATCTTAAACTCCAGGAATGCAGCAGCCATTGTCTAATGTAATTTCTGATGCAGACATACAATGTCTGAGAGTCAGAACATCCTATCTAGCCAATCAGATGACTCTGAATGTTGGGACAACTGCTGGTTGATTATAGACTGGTGAAAGAGAATTCAGGCAGATCAAAAAAATTAAGCAGAAGCAGGTTAGCCATGAAGATCAGTTATTCTAGCAAATCAGCATTTGAGATAGATTATAGGATGTCACCTATCCTAAAGAGCTTCACATGAAATTTTGGCTGGAGGACATGTGACACATGTTGTCTAGTCTGAACACATCTGCCACTAAAGCAGTATTGAATGTTGCATTTTGTACTTGAGTAAGAGTCTTCCTTATGCTTTACAGGCCTGTAATTTCTCCTTCCCCCTTCCAGTGTGCCAAAGAAAATCTAATGCTAGAATTAAGCTCTTAGCTGTGGTACTGGTAGAAATAATGTGTATGCTAAATATTTCAGTACACTACTTGGCTATACCTAGAGTCTTCCTTCTGAGCCCTCATAATAATGAGAAAGTCTCTCTACCTTTGGAGGACTGACAGTTACCTTCCTTGTCTAGCATATAAATAGCATTAGTAGAAGGACCGAAGGTAGGCATGATGCCTGCTTTCAGTATGCTTTGCCTTCTTTTGAGTCAAATATATCCTGACGTTTTATCTTTAGGCATAAGAAAACAAATGGAACACTGCTTACGGAATGGGGTAGAAGATTGATTATACAGGCAATAGTATCTGAAATTCAGTTCGTAATGTGGATTAGTCAATATCAATTCTGCAAGTCTACCTCTGTTTTCTACAAAGTAGAAATTCATAAGTTCTTTGAACTTGTAATTAACTATCTTCCCCAGCCTCTTTGACTTGGTCCAACCAGTGAAAGCAGAAATAGAATCTCTGGACCCAAGTTCCCCATAATTTAGAGGATTAGAAATGCAAATTGTGGAATATTTGAATATTCAAGGACAATTTAATTATTCCATTTTGTTTCAAATTTAGAACGAAATGCCAGAACACATGAAATGGTCATTCCATAAATGGAATGCTCCAAGCTTGCAATGTTTTAGTTGTTTTAATTCCTTAATTATTTTTTTATTTCGTTACGTTTGACATGGTATGGCTCTTTTATGCCTGCTGAGAATTTTTAGCTATAACTGCTCCTGTAAGAGAATTCTTCAAATGAGTTCAAAGCTCCAAAAATGAGTTCAAAAGTGATTAAATAATGACTATTAAAAAATTCAGGTTATAGTACTGAAATTTCACTTTCTTGTGTGTCCCGGTTTGAAAACAAGTGTAAAATTGAGCCTATTGTTTCCAGATTATATGGGAATTCACTAGGTTTTAATGAATTAATATTCTATTTCTAAAGCGAGTTCCTGGGGAAAACCCCAGGGCAAAACGCTCAGAAATGGATTCCTTCACGAAGCACTAGACGAGATGACGACTCCGCAAATGACAAAGAACGACATGATGCAATCTTCAGGAAAGTAAGAGGGTAAGTTTTGAGGTAACAGTTTAATTGTCAGTGGAATTTTATAATCCAAGATGTGATTCACATCTAAGACACAGAATGCATACTTGTTTTCCCAGCCATTTATTTCCAATTGAGATTTTCCTAGTTGCAAAGCCACAATTTTCTAAAGGTGTTCTTGGGTTCTCTTTGAGCATAGAATCTAAGGAGTCTGCATGGGATAGAGCAGTGATGTCGAACCTATGGCACGTGTGCCCAAAGTGGCACGCGAAGCCATGTCGCCTGGCACGCCAGCCGTCACCCAGCCCAGCTCCATTGTGCATAACGTGCGTGACCCCCAGATTACTAGCCCAACCCCCCCCCCCCCCCGAAAAACAGCTGTTTTTGGCTCTTTTGGGGGTTAGAAACCCTGGGGGTCACACACGCATGTGCGGGGGGCCTGCGCGTGCATGGGCCCATGCATGCAGGCCCCCCGCGCATGCAAGCGCGACTCCCGTGAAAAACCTTTTTTCCCTAGAAATCCTGGGGTCACGTGCATGTTGCATTGTGGGTGGGGAGCGCGCACGCGCAAGCAATTTGGTACACGAACCAAAAAACGTTCGACATCACTGGTATAAAGACAGGGTGAGTTGGATATGGAGGGCACATTTTCAAATCATCTTGGCCATGGAAATATAGTGGAGACTTTGGGCCAATCGCCCTATCTATCTAAAAACTTCTATGGAGACGAAATGAAAAGATTAAATAATGTGAGGTGGGTTTTTTTTTTAGATCCAGTCCATTAGACTATAACTAGTTCAGCCCATATTGAATTGTTTTTGTGGTCTTAAGGATGCTTGATGGCAGTTCTTAAACTGATGATTCCAGTTAGAAGCAAAAAACAAAATGTTATTAAGCTGCTATGTTCTGTTCATTTGGTAGATCGTTTTTATGGTGAGTTAGCATAGTCTAGGCCAGGAGGAAGAAACTACTGATTCACTAAATGTTGTTGAATTATAGTTCTCAGAATTCATTACTGTTCTGGTAGATCCACTGGACTCTTGATACCAATGCCCATATTCAATAACATTTGCTTGTATGTTTCCTGACTGCTTTGAATCTGGATCAAGGCTTTGCATTTTGACTCTGTCCTGCATTCTCTTGCTTTTTACTTTGTATTTCACACCCATTGTTTATTCAGAGTCTTAATTTTTATGGCATTACCTGTTTTATCTCACACTGTTCAGTCACTCTATCTCTGTTATATTATTCTCCACCCATTTCCCCCCTTTTTGTAGTACCTGTAATTCAGCTCTTAATGTCTTGGTTTTATTAGAAGGCTGCTCATACTAGGCATTTCCTATCTTAATGTCTTGGTTTATTTATCTCCCCCCCCCCCCCTTGAGTTCTTCACTTCTCATCTCAGGATCCATTTTTTTCCCCTTTAGTTTAACATTTTTATTTCAGTACTCTTGTTTCTTAGCTTTCCTGTTTTTTTTGGGACCCACTTAGCCTGTACCTAGTGTGTTACTTTATTTATTGTCAAACCAGCACTTACAGTCCAGGCTTTCAAAGTATCCTGGTTGTAATTTAGATTGATTTTGAGTAACCAGTTACGCAATTACCTATTTAGTATAAGACTTAATTTCCAACAGATTAAAATTGAAAACTGCATGCAGTTTAAGATTAATACTAGCAAAAAGGTTTTATAAGTTAAACTGCAGTAAACAAGTCAAATCTTGACTAAGAAAAGCCTTGATTTGTTTTCTTTCCTTTAGCATACTAAATAAGCTTACTCCTGAAAAGTTTGACAAGCTATGCCTTGAGCTCCTCAATGTGGGTGTAGAGTCTAAACTCATCCTAAAGGGGATCATACTGCTGGTAAGATAACATAAATTTATTAGAAAAATGTTTAATAAAATTTATATTATGTACAGCAGGTATAATTGTTCAAGGTTCTTAAAATGTACAACTTGAAAGTTGTTTACTGTACTGTGAACATGGATATTATATGAGTTTTGTTATAGAACAGCAACTTTGAGAATGGATTATTCTCAAATGATCCACTATGTAGTGGCACTGTTTCCTATGTATACTTGTAAGATTACATATAAATCAGTTGAGCTTTTTCCTATCTTACTAGTAAAGGTAGAAACTTCTAAGTGCAAGAGAATACTGTCTCGTAGCAAATAATATGGCTGTGGTACAGCCTGAGAGGAAACACTGAACTGGTGTGTTTCAGATGTCATGATTGTTCAAATAACCATCAACCAGGTTCCAGGGGTAGAAATCAAGCATGGAAATGCAGCTTACCTTCCACTACTGTGTCGGTTAAAATACATTAGATTTTGTTTATTGGACATTGATACCTGGTAGATTAATGAAATTGTCCCATTGCTTGTTTAGAGGAAGAGCAAGGTAGGGAATCTTAACTGCTATAGTTTTTTTACTGCATAGTTGTCATTGTGAATTTCTGAAACATCAATAAAAGGTGAAATCATTTAAAAATGTAGGTTTTAAGTATTAAACTTCCATATAATTTATGAAGTCTCTGCTCTCAGATCGTAGACAAAGCCCTTGAAGAGCCAAAGTATAGCTCGCTATATGCTCAACTATGTCTGCGACTGGCAGAAGATGCACCCAACTTTGATGGCCCATCCGCAGAGAGTCATCCAGGACAGAAGCAAAGCACAGTGAGTATAATTTTCTTTTGGACTAAAGCTATTATTAGAATTGGTATCTTAAAAAGACAAGACATTAACATGTTTGCGTTTTAAATCCTAGACATTCAGACGCCTCTTAATTTCTAAACTTCAAGATGAATTTGAAAACCGAACCAGAAATGTTGATAGTAAGTTTTCAAAATACTGTATTTCTTGGTTTGCTTGTTTTTTGTCATAAAAGTGGAACAATGTCTAAAACTTATCTCGATTTTTAGTCTATGATAAGCAAGATGGCCCCCTCCTCCCAGAGGAGGAGGAACAGAGAGCTATTGCTAAGATCAAGATGCTGGGAAACATCAAATTCATTGGAGAACTTGGCAAGCTTGATCTTATTCATGAATCTATCCTTCATAAGTGCATCAAAACAGTAAGTGGTTTTTTTATCTTTACTATGTAAACTTCTTGGTGAGATAGCTAGTAATGTACTGTACTTTAAAAAAAATTAAGTGTTATCCGCTAGTGACTTCATGGTGGGCAAACACTGTTAGCAATAAATTTCCTAAATAAAAATTGTTCTTTCTTTTTTACACATTGGCTAACACCTTAAGGAAAACCTGTTAGATCTGCTTGAGAAGTCTGGATAGAAAATTCTAGGTCATATTATCACCAATGAAAACCACTAACCAGGACTAAAGGGTCCTTACCCTTAACTTACTTGTATTTTCATGTAGTTGGATCGTGTATGAAAATGTTGCTAATCAAAAGTATCAATTGTGTTGATGTTCTTTTTGAGGAATCTTTAACATTTTCCAGTAGTTTATAGATGGAATCTAATGTTAAGTTTGTATAGAACACTAGACTGAAAGGGAATTATGTAGCTTGTTTGGCCACAGCATCTTAAGTGAAAACAGCATTTGTTTTGCTATTTGTTCTGTATGGTTTAATGTTATTGAATACCTATTTCATTGATATATGGCTTGTAAAAATAAGTTGTAAAATGGGAGTAAAAATATATTTTTTAATTTATTCTATCGTTTCAAATTACCCAGCTTTTGGAAAAGAAGAAGAGAGTCCAACTCAAGGATATGGGGGAGGATTTGGAGTGCCTCTGTCAGATAATGAGGACAGTAGGACCTAGACTAGACCATGCAAAAGCCAAGGTAAGCTTCAGTAGAATTGCATACATACAGTGGAACCTCGGTTCACAAATGCTTCCGTTCGCGACCAAATTGGTTCCCAACCAAAAAAGCCAGCAGTTTTTTGAATCGGTTCACAATTTAAAACTCGGTGAACAAAAATGGCTGGAAAGATTCCTCTTTCTGCGCCAATTTCCCCTTCCGCACATGCGCAGACAACCTCACGGCGGATGCACATGCATGTGCAGCAGTGTTGCTTTCCTTTGGAATGCAACTAAATTGGTTCACAACCAAAGTCGGGGAACGGATTGCAGTCGCAAACCGAGGCTCTACTGTATATATTTCTGTATTTATGCTATTAGTATTCATCTTCCTTGGATAGGCTGTTGTAGATAAAATATTGTAGTTAACATAACATTTAATTAGCAAATAAAAATAACTTGTACATATTAATAAGTTTTAATAACTTGTCAACTTGCCAAATTTAATGACTTTCTTTCTCAACAGTCCTTAATGGATCAGTACTTTGCCCGTATGCGCTCCTTGATGATGTGTAAGGAATTGCCGGCAAGGATTCGTTTCCTGCTGCAGGTAACAGTATAAAATTGCTTACTGTGACAAATCTAGCATATGCCTTGAAGCTAATATTGTTCTGTTTAATCCTTGAAGGATACTGTGGAGTTGAGAGAACACAATTGGATTCCTCGCAAAGCTTTTCTTGACAATGGACCAAAGACTATCAATCAAATCCGTCAAGATGCTGTGAAAGTAAGTATTTCACAAGATACGGATTTAACTGTGCAGGTCATTAATAGACGTTAAAGTGTATTAAGAAATGCTGCTTTTAATTTGATTTCCAACTGACTTTCTTTTTAAGGATCTGGGAGTTTTTATTCCTCCTCCTTTGTCTCAAGGAATGAGAAGTGACTTCTTTCTGGAGGGACCGTTTATGCCACCCAGGATGAAACTTGACAGGGATCCACTTGGAGGGCTTGCTGATATGTTTGGACAAATGCCTGGTAATTACTATTACTTCAGTGAAGAAATGACTTTTACTTTCTTTAATTACTTTGATAAAGATACCCTGAGCTATAATCCTCTTGCCTTTTGTGTGTTTTATGAATTCAGGTAGTGGAATTGGTACTGGTCCGGGAGTTATTCAAGACAGATTTTCACCTACCATGGGGCGACACCGGTCAAATCAACTTTTCAATGGCCATGGGGGACACCTCATGGCTCCTGTTCAATCCCACTTTGGAGAGCTAGGCAAATCCTTCTTGAAAAATCCAGTAAGTGACTTTGATAGAAGAGAAATGCTGTTTTTTAAATGTAAGAAATATGGATGGCTACCCATCATACATTGCATAATTCTGAATGACTTGCACCAACAACAATAAATAGCAATAATTTAAAACACTGTTCCTTGTTCTGTGTTTTGGAACACTACTGAGAAGGTCTATTGTATTCTATTCACATAGACCAGCTTTCAAAAACCTGAAGACATGTCTCTTCATAGTCTTTTCCAGGTTAAAGGTACTTAGCACATCCAACTATTCCAAATAAGCCTTTTCTTCCAGCTCTTAACCGTCTCTGTTATTCCCCTTTTGTTTTATTCAAGTTTATATTTTTGGAAGGATATTGATAGTGCCAAGAAAAGATGCTAGAGTTTAGTTGTGATCTAATTAATACAGGGTAGAATGACATAATTATCTTGATCTTTAAACTGTACTATCATTAATTAAAATTAAAATTGTATTTTTCTTGGAACTGCATTATGCTATTAGCTCATAATATTTTTGCAATTTACCAGGTAATTCACATATATGGTGCAGACACAGTTCATTCTTAAAATTCATCTTGTTAGTTTCTGTCCATGGTTCTAGCTTGTCACGTCCTCTTGAATTCTGAAACTGTCCTCTTAAGTATTTGTCTTGTTATTAGCCAAAAACTTGATAATCTTATATTGTTTTAACCCATTTTATAAGTCAGTGTTGAACAACACGGAGCCTGTATGTTCTTGTGTATGTTCAGCTAAGCCTATATCCTTATAACAGTAATGCAGGCAGCTTCCATTTTGTCATCATGTTTTTATATAAATAGAATTAGAAATAGAATAGAATAGAATAGAATTCTTTATTGGCCAAGGAATTTGTCTTTGCTGCATATGCTCTCAGTGTACATAAAGAAAAAATGAAATACATTCATCAAGAATCATAAGGTACAACACTTAGTGATAGTCATTTTTTACAAGGATCTTGTAAGAAACTTGATTAAATGGTTTGGGAATTGTGTTTACTATATCTCTGTAGTCAAACAAACAATAGAGGAGATCTGATTACTTTGCCATGCTTTGTTCTTTCATAAAGACATGCTATTCCTGCCAAGCAATATGTTCTTTTCTAAATGTTTAACAGTCATTTCTGTTCTGGAATTTGCCCAATATCAGCAACAAGCTTATAGGTCTGTAGTCACCTCGGTTCTTCATATTACCACACTTGCCCTACTCTTTTGGCACTACCACTATTCTTGATAGCCAAGCTCATTTAAGGCTCTTGGATATAATCAGTCTGTTCCCGGACACTCTAGTTGTCCATTATGGCTTTCTTGCTCTGACAAATAAATAAACTTTTATGTTACTTTTAGCTTCCCTTGTGAACTTAAGCTTATTTTGCTTCGGGGTTCACAGCCTTCAACAGGGAAGGGTTTATTTTTTTAAACCTTACCTAACAGCCCAGTGCTTTATAGTCTTGCAATGCTTTCAACACTGTCTGCCATTTATTCCCACCAGAATCACTAAAAAGGACTATTCTTCAGTGAGCTTAAGGAGTCCTGAGACATTTTCTATTACATCCCAAATGTGAGCCCATGAAAGGCAGAACCTTTCTTTTGATAAGACTGCTAGCTCATTGCTGATTGATGCTTTGGTCCCTCAATAGGAAGTCTCAAATAAACATCTCCTTTTGCTGTTGCCTCAAGGCAGAGATGAGAATTGTCCTCTCTGCAGAACTTGTGTAGCCATCTTTGGCCCCTGTGGCAGCTGCAGTTCATCCAGAAGTCCAGAAACAACATCAGCAGGGAGTCTTTGGAATCTATTCCGAAGCTCCAAGGAAAGAAAGGTCATTTTTACAAGTTTGCTTCTTTTGTGTCATCCTGTCACCTCCCCAATCTCCTCTGCCTGCCTTGCTTTTTTTCTTCTTGGGGCTTGCCACTATTGTTCCTCTTCAAGCATTTTTTGTTGTCCAATACATTTTTCACAACAGCTGATGGATGAACTAGTTTGTTTCTAGTACCCTTCGCTGTCGCCAAAAAGGCATTATGTCTGCACCTGCTGCTTGTATAATACTTGCCATCTTTTGGAAGGTAAAAACAAAAACATGGAATTCCTCTTGTAAGTAACAAAAGTACTTGTCTTTGTCTCCATATTCTGGTGTGTTTTTTAAATGTTCCCTCAGCGTCAGGAGCACCCAGGAATAAAGGAGTGGAATTGATTGGGATCTTTTTCTGCCTCTTTCCATAGGCAACTTCACTTGCTACACTTCCGTTTACAATATTTTCTCCAGTTGCTAAAATTTAGAATAAAGAGAATATATTTTCTATTATTTATGTGAAATCATAATTAGTAGCTCCCAGATAATATACTTGATGCATCTTCTTTATGAACATTCATATAATATAATTCAGTGGTTCCCAAACTTTACTTTGTGACCTAAAAATCGCTTATCAGAACGTCTTAATCAAACTTAAAAGGACCGCTCCTAAGTCTCTTCCTTCAGTACTGTCATAACTTTGAACAGTCACTGGGAAAAATAGTCATAACTTGAGGACTACTTGCATTAGGAAAAACAATATTAAATTATCTTTGTCATTTCAACAAATTACTATTGGTGATTTCATCCATTTTTGTCTTAATAGGATAAATTGGGAGATTTTTAAATATATCCTAGTACATACGGCAATCTTTAAGTCAATTTAAATGCCTCTGTTATAATGGATAATGGATTCATGAGAAAAGAAAAATCATATTACCCAATTTGGAGTAATTGATTCAGGTTTGGGAAGCATTGATGTAATTGTTGGGATTGAGTCATAAACTTAGAATTAATACTTTGCCTTTTGATTAGATCAACTCAAATCAGCTTGCTTATGAAACAACCCAACTGTAACAGTTGAGATGTTTAAAATGCTAGCTTACAATTAGTGAGACCTAGGTTCACACTTTGCCAAGGAAGATCAGGGAACAACTTGGGGGCAGTTTTTTACATCCAACCTACCTCACAGGATTGTTGTGAGGAAAAATTGGAAATTAGAACTGATGGAAAGGTAAGATAGTAATAATAATTCCATCATGGTAGAAGAAATTCTAATGATGTAAAATGCAGTACACATAGAATATATGGAAAAAATATTTTTATGACAAGGAAAAGTTTACACTGTTATAGTCTTTATTTTTCTTTTCATTGTCTTGAAAACAGGGGCAAAGCCAACTATACCATAATCAAAATCAGGGACTTCTGTCTCAACAAGGACAGTCTAAGGATATGCCTCCACGGTTTTCTAAGAAGGGACAGCTTAATGCAGATGAGGTATGCCCTTGAAAAAGAATAGGCACAGTTTTTAAAAGATGCCCAGTGATTATAACAAGACGCGTTATTACGAGGATCAACACTGGAATTCCCCTTCTACCTTCCTGCTGTTCATTTCCCCCCCTCCCCAAGTTATCTTTTTACCTTCATTCCTCTTGCTTCTCTCCCCCCACTTCTTGGAGTTCCACTCCTCTTCCTCTCTTCCCCCCTCCTTGGAGTTTCCAGTGTCCTATGAGCAAGATTATGAGATATGAGGGCATAAACAAGAGCTGTTGAAGTAATTTCAGTTGCTGGATGGAGATACAAAAAGCCATTGCAAACTTGTGTAACAAATTGTTTTCTCAAAAATATTGTTGCTATAACTTAGCAGTGCTTGTAAATAACATGCAACTCTGCTATGGGTAGTTTTCACTGCTACCATAATAGGACCATACTCTAGATTTCTAATATCCAGCTTCTTTTCACAGATTAGTCTGAGACCTGCTCAGTGTTTTGTAGTAAACAAAAACCAAGTGCCAAAGCTTCAGCCCCAGATAACTATGATTCCTCCCAGTGCACAGCCACAACGTACTCAGACACCACCTCTGGGACAGGTAAATGTTTCTCTAATGTTTTAATCAAAGATTTATTGATTATATTCATTATACAGGTTGCATTCTAGAAAGCATATGCATTTTTAAGGTATTACAATAACGGGGAGGAACAATTAAGACTATAGCCTAATTTCTATTGCGGTGATTGCATATCTGAGAATATTGTGTCCTATAGAGGCACTTCGGAGTATTGCAGCACGTCTCCAGTAAGTCATTTTCTTCTATTTAAGAGTTCAAAAGAACAAATGCTTAGCAAGATCCTGGAATTCCACAATATTTGCTTGTTTGGGAGTAAATCCAGGTAAACAGTGAGATTTGATTGGGACAACTAAGTAATAGCGTCTTTTCAGAACATACATGCTTAAGGGTGATCATGAAAGTGAAAGCCTTTGCTAGGCTATTCCAGGATACAATTATTGTCAATTTGCCATAGTGCTGTGGAGCTCTACTAATTAAGGCTTGGTTAAAAGAATGCTTAAAATTGCAGTTTGAAACTAGAAAATATTTAAGATTGATGCGTTGCTGTCAATAAATACACCTCTAAACTTCTGGTGTTTTATTTTTTTTAAGCCACCTCAACTTGGTCTCAAAACAAATCCGCCACTTATTCAGGAGAAGCCTGCAAAGACAAGTAAAAAGCCACCACCGTCTAAGGAAGAGCTGCTGAAGTTAACAGTAAGTTCATTTAGTCTGCTCTCAAACTACAGTATGTGATAACTAAAGAATTAAGAGAGAGAGAGAAAAGAACATTTCCCCCCCTTTTTTAGGAAACTGTTGTGACTGAATATTTGAACAATGGAAACGCCAATGATGCTGTCAACAGTGTGAGAGAAATGAGGGCACCAAAACATTATATTTCTGAGATGCTGAGCAAAATAGTACTTCAGTCACTAGATCGATCAGATGAAGATAAAGAAAAAGCAAGTGCATTAATCAACTTACTTAAACAGGAAGGGATAGCTACTAGTGACAACTTCATGCAGGTAATGCATATATTCATAAATGCACTTTGATGTCTTTGCATTGTTTGTTGTCAGAACCAGACATGGGAGATTGTAATTAACGCTAGTAAACTTTTTTCAGGCATTCCTAAATGTATTGGACCAGTGCCCTAAACTAGAGGTGGACATCCCTCTGGTAAAATCCTATCTAGCACAGTTTGCAGCTCGTGCCATAATTTCAGAACTCGTGAGCATCTCTGAACTAGCACAACCATTGGAAAGTGGCACCCATTTTCCCCTCTTCCTACTTTGCCTTCAGCAGTTAGCCAAGCTGCAGGATCGAGAATGGCTAACCGACCTTTTCCAACAGAGCAAAGTGAACATGCAAAAGATGCTGCCAGGTAAGGAATGAGTACACTGGTACAGGGAGGGAATTGGAAAGTAGATGGGTAACTATAATAGACATCTAGTTAGAAAATAAGGTTAAATATTACAGAGTTTTTAAAATGTGAGCTAAAGTGTGAATATGTAGTATATTAAGCTGACAAGCTCAAAGAATATTTGGGACAGTTTTGTATCTATATGTTACAGAGATTGACCAGAATAAGGATCGTATGCTGGAGATATTGGAAGGGAAAGGACTTAGCTTCTTGTTTCCACTTCTGAAACTGGAAAAGGAGCTACTGAAGCAAATTAAGTTGGACCCATCCCCTCAAGCAATCTATAAATGGATTAAAGACAACATTTCACCAAAACTACATGTAGATAAGGGATTTGTTAATATTTTGATGACCAGGTGAGAAATTCAACTGAAACCAGTTCCTTGCATGTCAAGCATGAGCTAAAGATACTATAATATAAGCTGATTGTAGCAATGGTGGGGTTATTTTCTTATTCTATTATATATGTATGCTGAGCAAAGAAAAATCTTTGCTTTTCTGTTGCTTTACATGGGATGACTTTGTTAAATAATTTTACACCATTTCCTTTCAATTCTTTTAGTTTCTTGCAGTATATTTCTAGTGAAGTAAATCCACCTAATGATGAACCAGATTCTTCATCTGCTCCTTCTAAAGAACAGTTGGAGCAAGAAAAACAGCTGCTTCTTTCCTTTAAGCCAGTTATGCAGAAATTCCTTCATGACCATGTTGATCTACAAGTGAGTGCCCTGTATGCACTCCAAGTGCACTGCTACAACAACAATTTTCCAAAAGGTAAGGATAAAACCTTTTGCCTCTCCCTGTTTCATGTGCATTTGATATGACATCAGGATGAGAGGGAATTTGATGTTCCTATAGTCATACAGCTAACGAGGTGGTTGTATAAGTTGGTGTCAGGTTTGCTTACCATTTTCTATGAAACTTAAGCAAAATGACTGAATAGTAAATTTTAGTTCCGCTGATGCTAAAGAAATGGCTACCTTAAAATCGTGGTGCTTTAAAAGATCTGAGTAAAAAAAGCAAAATCTTTCTTACAGGCATGTTGCTGCGCTTCTTTGTGCATTTCTATGATATGGAAATCATTGAAGAAGAAGCTTTTCTGGCATGGAAAGAAGATATTACTCAAGAGTTTCCAGGGAAAGGCAAAGCTTTGTTCCAGGTGAATTATCTCACTATATTTTTAACCATAGGTTTAAGCAAAACAGTTACCTCATTGTACTTGTAGATTCATTAGGGAAAACATAGAATATACTGTAAAAAATCAGATTTCTACAAAGTTTAAAATTAGAGCCATGAGAATATGCCTCATGTTTTCAATAATTTTTATACTCTTAATAAATTATTATGTAGGGGTTTCATATGTAGTTAATCCGCAGATACATTTGAATTTTATTTCTTCTTTTTTCTCATTCTAATAATAGTATTTGGGTTTAATTTAATTGCAGGTAAACCAGTGGTTGACCTGGCTGGAAACAGCAGAGGAAGAAGAATCTGAAGAAGATGCTGATTAAACCAGCCAAAGCCTTAAATTGTGCAAACATACTGTTGCTATGATGTAACTGCATTTGACCTAACCACTGCGAAAACTCATTCCGCTGTAATGTTTTCACAATATTTAAAGCAGTAGCGAGTCAGTAGGACTTGTTTCTGCATAAGGGTTTTTGTAGTATGTCTTAATCATAGTCTACCATAAAAATATTTTAGAATATCTTTAATGTTTAGATAACAGTGTATTAGCAGCATGCAATAATTACATCATAAGTTCAGAAGCAGTCTGTGTAAGGATCTTCTTTGATGCCAGTTACCATAGGCTGTTCGTTAGAAATCTGAATAGCAACACTGAATACTGTAGAAATGCACTTTGCTCAGTGTAATACTTGAGTTGTTGCAATATTTGATTATCCATTTGGTTGTTACAGAGAATCCTTAACTGTAATTGATGGTGGTTGCCGTAATAGTATATTGCCTGTATTTCTACCTCTAGTAATGGGCTTTATGTGCTAGATTTTAATATCCTTGAGCCTGGGCAAGTGCACAAGTCTTTTAAAAAGAAACATGGTTTACTTGCACAAAAATGATCAGTTTGAAGAGGTGGATAGTGCCCTTGGAAGTGGTCTTTGTGGGTATGAAATAAAATGGTGAGAAACTGAATTGGTCCCTATGATAGTATTGGAATTAAGTCTACTTAATTTATCAAGACATGTTCATGCCCTGATTTTATATACTTGTATCTATCAATAAACATTGTGATACTTGAATGTTTGTTGAAATGGCTGCTCTTTATATTTTCTTTGAAAATAGATTCTGAAGCAGGAATTGCGTGAATTTCCCTCAATCCCATTTAATTATGTATATCTTGTATGGTAAAGTTTCTGGAGAGAGCAGCCCTGTTTCATTTTTTCCCAATTCTGAATCATAAAATCACTTGTCATTGATTCGTATGTGAGAATCATGATATTGTTTGAGATCCATGTAATATTACCTTTTATGGAAGTGCTTGATATTTTTTGAGTTCTTTATGACATCTTCTAAACCAGGGTAAGACAACTGAAAGAGCCAAGTGTTGAAAAGGTAAAATGGTAAGATTAGTTGTTTCCTATTATCCTAAAAATGTATTTTTTAAATATTCCCAGAAATTCTGGGAATTCAAGTTCAATACATCTGAAAAAAGCTGTACAATTCTGCAATCATGATTTTATGAATTGTAAGCCTCAGACAGCAATATTAACACTGCATTTTTTCCAAAATTTATAAACACAGCATCTGAAAAACTAGCTTGAAATGCTAAATAGCTTGCTATTTTCAGATCCAAATAGTTAAAATTCAATGCCATATTGTTTTATTTACATTTATATTACCTTAAAAGAAAAGTATTGTGTTCCTTTTACATATGTTTCAAAATTTGAAAGATTAATAAGAGTGTTGATTACTCTGCTGAGAAAAATCACAAAAGAAAGGAAAGCTAAAATTATGTATGTATTGAAAGTCCTTTCCTACTCTAATGGACAGGGAGTTGGGGGGGGGGGGAATGGGACAAAGTAAAGTTATATAATCTTCCTAAAATTTAGGAAACTTGCCTCGTAGCTCCAGTATTTGACAACACTGGAATCAACAGGTTAGTGCCAAAATGGAGCAGGACTATATAGATTATTATGTAATTAACATCGTCTTTTAAGTATTAGCCTTGATTGATATAAATGTATTCTTTGCTATTGTCTCCATTTGACTTTCTATGGACAAATATTGTATAATCCCAACATAATTTTTCTGAATATAATTACTTCCCTACACTGCCTGTCACAAGCTACTTCACCAACTATTGAATGCTTGATTAGATCTATCCCTCCACCTCAAAAAAAGAAACGGGACAGCATTTTCCAGAGTCCAAAACACCCACAATATTCCAAATGGCTTTATTATTAAAGCAGTATTTTTCAATTATCCATTGATGTCCAACAGATAGTCTTGCACTTGCAGTATGTAAATTCCAGGCTCATAGGTATCAAGGTGGAAGGAGAGTTTATGGCATTTTTAGCCTTTACTGATCTTGGATTCAGTGTTGCTATCATCAAAATACTCTGGAGAAAATAATTACATCTATAACCTAAAGTTGGGTGGCAGTAAAAACTAATCTTTAAATTTTGTTACTAATGAAGAGGAATTGGTGTAGTGTATGCTGCTTTCCCCCTTATTTTTGCAGGCACTATTAAGTTACTATTTTAAATGTTCTGTAGTTGGTTATTATGGCTTAGTTTATACACTTAGCCATGGCTCGTTCAGAAACCCTAAAAAATAGTTTGGATTTACCTGATATGCAAAATCCAAACTAAATAATGGATTAACACAATCTACTGTACTTTTGTCTGTAGTTAACCCTTGTTCTTTTTTCAAGCCTCTACCAGCTCCATTTTGCAGAATATGGTCTAATATATGTAGAAACCTTACAAAAGCAGAATAACCTGTATATTACTTGGATAATATAAGGCATTAGTTATAATTTTTTTACATGAAAGATAGTGTGTTTTTGTCATGTTTTTGCCATCTCTGTGATTCATATTCTTGTAATTATTGGCTATGAAATAAACAGTTGTATCAGTGATACAAATAATTCAGTCAGATCTCAAGAGACCTGACAGGTTTTTTTTTTAATTGTAGGTTTGAGGATAAGAATTGTACCCATGTGGATATTGAATAAACTAGAATAGGGGTATGTACAAACTGGAAAATGGGTTTGAGTCCATGCATAAAGCCTAGGATTTTGGGCAAGATTATTTAGTAAAGATTATGATCCAACAATTTGGTTTTGGCTTTCACCTGAGAAAAATCTTCAGTTGAAATAGGGCAAGGCTGATGCACCTCACCTTCCATTTGGCCTATGTATCAGCCAAGACTACCTCATCTCCAATGCCACTCTTGAATTAAAGCACAGCATATATGACAGCATCCATCCATCACTGATTCCATCACCTTTATAACGATTGCTGTCACCTTCCAATTAGCCTACTTGCTTTCCCACCTGAATACCTTTAGCCAGAACACATATTCCAAGTGCATTTTCAGGCCCAGCAAGTTTTGATCCAGGGAGAAGTCACCTGATATTGCCTCTTCTATGCACAATTTGATGTGCAGAATGTAAATTTGTACACAAGTTTAGTATGGCCAATTTGCAATCTGGTAATTTAAAAGTGGGAACAATACTTCGGAAAGTAAATCCTTTCCAAACCTGATTATGTCGGTGATTTCCTTAATTATAATTAAGATGTTTCAATTGAAAATGGAAATCGCTACTTGGTTCAGGTCAGATCTGGCACTCCTAATTGCTAATCCAGCTTTTATTATAGATTGAACTTGGCCACTTTTTGTAGCCCATTGAAATTCGCTAAGTAAGGTATATTTCAAGCCATATCTGAGATTCACAAAATGTGATTTGTTGAAGAGCAAAACCATGGGATGCTATTACCAAGTATCGCAAGAAGGAATATAAGTGGAAAGAAAAAACAGTCTAAAAGAGATAAGCAGAGTAACTTGCAATCTGTAAAAGGATAATCAATAGGATTGTATAGATATATTTAGAAGAAATATACAGCACTACAAAATGGAGTTTCTAGTAACATGGGACTGTGAACAATATTCCCTGTTTGAAATAAGAATGTTAGGACAGACTTTATCTAATTTCCCTCCAGTATTTTGAATCACAATTCCTATCCATCTTTCAGATACTTTATAATCGTGGTTTTTAAAGCATACTGTCTATATCAGTCAACTTCCAGCACTAATGTGCAACATAAAGTTACAATGTGAAAAAACACCCAACTCGGGATTGTGAGATTTTTACTGTACTGTATGATTTGCAATGTCAAGTAGTAGTAAATTAGCAAACCATCAAAAGTCTAAGGACTGTTGCCAAGTTGGAGTGCTATCCAGCAGTCTTGGAACTGAATATGTATCAGTTGTGCTGCCCTCAATGGCACATTTTACCACAGGAACAAGGCCAGTGAATTGTATTTTTCATCTTTATTCTAGGCCAATCAAGGAAATAATTAGTGGATAGCCCCAGCTTTTGTTTCACTCATGCCAAACATCCCCTGCCAGAGAGAAAGCTGCCAGCAATCGCTCCCTCTATGAAGTAAGATACGAAGGTGAATCTGGATCACTTAGAAGCATTGCCCAACAGATGTTTTGTAGGCTCTAAGGGGAACATGAGATGAAGTTGGATGAAGCTCTCAATGATCCTGTTTCAGCATCCCACCCCACCTGTTAATTTCTGAACACAATCACTGCACTCTTCTAAAATTGCACTGAACACAAGTTCAAAAATAGCCTTCCTGGCTGACAAAATGCCCAAAGAGATTGTGTGGGGTGAAATGGGTTGATCAATAACAAGCTAACTTCATTGTTTCAAGGGGATAAAGATGCTGGCAGAGAACAACTGAAATCTGTTCTAACCTTGTACAAAAACCAGACATAGCCAGGACATAGCCCTGGAGAACATGGCCTTAGAGCAGACTTTTGGAATTCTACTATTGACATCTAGTGCTGTCAAAAGCAGTCAGGAAAAGGGTATGAAAAATGGCTTATGCATACCTAGAGTGATACAAATAATCATGTATTGCACAAAGTAACACAAGAAGTGCATGATTCAAGTTCTAGAAGGGCTGACCAGTCAAGGGGATAACAAACATTATGCATAAGTTCTTGGAAATAAAAGTAGGACCATGGGTACATTACAGCAGCGCCTGCATTTTCTGCATTGCATGAGAAAAGTACATCTTCCTTTGTCCTTACCACTTTCTATAGAAGGACGATCAAGAGCATACTGTCATATTGCATTACTGTCTGGTTTGAAAGAACTGCTTTGGACAGGAAGGCAGTGCAGAGAGTGGTGAGGGTGGCAGAAAGGATTATTGGTAGTTCATTTCTTTCTATCCAGGACATAGCATATAAGCGATGCTTGAGCAGGGTCGGCAGTATTATCTGGGATGCTACACATCCTCTTCACGACCTGTTTTCCTTGTTACTTTCTGTGAGGAGGCTTCATGGTATTCGAAGCAGAACATCTAGATTCAGCCACAGTTTTGTTCCATATAGCATCAACCTTGTGAACTCTCAAGTTTCTATATATACATTCATACATACATACATACATACATACATACATACATACATACACATACAGTATGGATGGATGTAGGTATACATACATATTATTATTATTATTGTTGTTTAGATTTATATACCACTTATCAGGGCTTTACAGCCCTCCCTAAGCGGTTTACAGAAGTAAGCATATATTGCATATTTGCCCCCCAACAATCTGGGTTCTCATTTTACCTACCTCGGAAGGATGGAAGGCTGAGTCGATGTATGGGTATGGGTATGGGTAGATATATACTTTCTTTTGAGACCAGGCAACAGAATTTCATTTGTAAATTGTGCCAGTGCGCTCACAGTCAAAAATGACAATAAAGGTAATCTTAGTCTTAATCTTAATTATGAGTTGCGTTGTCTAGGGAGCTAAACTTGGTGGGTCGTAAGCCATGGGCCTTTTCTGCTGTGACATCCACATTGCGGGTTCTCACCTCAGAGGTGAGGTCAGTCTCATGTTTAATAAGAGTATAAAAGCAAGTTAAAAAATAAAATTTTCTGTTTAATCTCAAATATTTTATGATAAATTCAGCTTCATAATAGTTGCATGAAAGAATAACATAGTGTGGCCTTTCTTTCACATGGGCTGTTTGCCTCATTTCACAGCATGAAACTGGGTTAATGCAGCAGCATCAAAAGGATATGTGTAAATAATAGCATAAAAGATCTGAGCTCCCATTCAGTTGCTTAAGAAGGCCTCTTGGACAATTTGTAGCTAGAGGGGTATTAGAAGGAAGCAAATGAAACTGATAGCACAGCTCCCTTTCAAATTTCTATAAATTGGATAACAAGTTATAGAGATTATCTGAAATCACAGACCTAAAGCATACATTATTGCTAATCAATTGTTTGGTGATAAGTGCGGAGGAGGAAGGAAGCAAATTTTATTGTTATCTTTCATCTGTCTGGTCAGCCTCCTCACTTTGGCTAACTAATTATTATTGATCTGTCTGATAAATGGATGGAAAGACAGAGCTGATTCAGGATCATGGAAACAGTGGTAAAGACAAACTGGCATTAGCAAATCTCTGGATTTAGTAGGTCTATTATAGCAGTGAGCTTCCTGTTAAAGAGACTAATTTACCCATAATATTTTTGTTGGTCAGTGGCCAGATGGCATAAGAAATGTCCCCTGTTGTTAGAGAATTAAGAAGTAATGGTGATCTGTGTAAACAACGAAGAGGAACATTTTCCTATTGGATTTATATCAGCTTGACAGATGCTACATCTTTTCTATCCTGCTTTGTGGAGTGGAGAGTTGGTCTCTGACAGAAAGCCACTTGAAGAGACTAGAAGCATTTGAAATGTGTATTTACAGGCAGCTGTTACATATTAACAAAATCAGAAATGAGGATGTGATAAGCCACCTGGGAAAGCCAAGGGAAATAATCAAAACCATAAAAAAGCGAAAGTTAGACTATTTTGGACATGTGATGCGACATCCAGAAAAAAACAGCATACTTCATTTAATCCTCCAAGGAAAGACTGAAGGCAAATGAGGTCCAGGCTGAAGAAGAACATCATGGCTTCAAAATCTAAGGGACTGGTTTGGACAAAACTCAACAGCACTTTTTCATGTGGCTGTTAATAAAAATAGGATCGCCAACATGATTGCCAACGTCCGATGACGGATATGGCACAAGAATAAGATCAGCAATAGAACCTTCCTGTATTTGGAGGGTCTGTATTCTGTTCCTTTTCTCTTGCCTGTATACTACAGTATATGGGCAAAAAAGCAATAAAATGAAATGAAAAGTCCAGGGGAGTATAGAACATTTGGCTCAATTGATTGATAAGTCATTTTTTAAAGCAACAATATGTTTTTCCTATATTTTGGCAACGTTTTACATAACATATTGTACCTCATTTAAATTCCAGTGTGTGAACTTTGTCTTATTGAATTAGAGAAATAAAATGCTTGCTAGACAAGGTAAAAGATCAGGATTTTTTTTTGTTTCCAGGTGATGGTCTTAATGAAGAATGATGGGAAAAAGACATAAAAATAGCACATCAAATGTATTTATGAGAAAAAGAAAATGGCACTTTAACTATACAACAATAATGGATGATCGGGATAATCAATAATGGATGTCCTATCTGTCTTAAATAACTTTAGTAATATTAATGCAATGGCTGCTCTCTGCCCTGAATAGTGGCTTTCTCTTGGTTCTGCACATATCAGCATGTTGCATAACAAGCGCTTAACTTGCTGATCCCATCATATAGCAATAGCACTTAAGACTTATATACCATTTCATAGTATTTTTATTACAGCCCTCTCTAAGCAGTTTACAGAGTCAGCATATTGCCCCCAACAATCTGGGTCCTCATTTTACCGACTTCAGAAGGATGGAAGGCTGAGTCAACCTTGAGCCTAGTGAGATCCGAACTCCTGGCAGTGGCCAGTTAGCCTGCAATACTGCACCACCATGGCTGCCTAATCATATATAGAGCCACCATAAGGGCCACAACTACTCTTTAAGAATCAACAAAATGTTCATTTGCCCACAGCCCTCTGAAACATGCATTCCATACGCCCCTTGAGCAACCCATCTTAATCTTCCAGGTTCAATGGAAACAATTCCAGAATAATTGAATTTTATTTGAGAATGAATTGCATTATGGGCAGGAAATGCATATGGACAGTCCCATTAATTTATATAGCATCAACTTCATTTTGATAGCTAAATTACTGTATATTATGTATCCTCGTCTACTTTGCAGCATAAAATATTGCTGCTTCATGGAAGTTCCTGTTCTATTCAAGAAGTAATCCCCAACAATTGTAATAATGTTAACTTCCATTTCCTCAATTCTCTGCTAACAGTCAATGGTTGTGTTGGACCGGAGTTAAGGAAGCTGAAGTCTAGTATCTCTGGCAAGAGGTGAAGGTGGGGAAAGTTGATCAATGTAGCCCTTGGCAGCATTTCCTAAGCAAAAAATAACTACTCTCTCCCAAAGAATGAAGACTTTGAACTAGAACAAGAAAAATAATTATGTGAAAGAGCCCAAAAGCTTTTTTCCAAAAGGCAACTGGACTTTCTTGGAAGGAGGGGGGTTCCTTGAAAATATTTTGCTTTTCATCATCTTCAGTTCATCCAAGTTTCTCAACCAGGCTTCTTGGATGCAAAATATTTTCAAGGAAAAAATGAAGCAGCAACCATTTCAACAATAAGTTTGGCATTCCTTATAATGCTGAACCTGTCACAGCCTCTCCCTTTCTGTTGGTGGACTTTGGTATAACTTGCTTTATAGGTTAACTTTATGTAATGAGAATGAAAACCTTCCAAACTCAAGATTTTGCTGAACCACAATTCCTAACAGCCATAGTTGGCATGGCCAATCATGACTTTTTAATCTTACATCCTTATAAATATCAGCGGCCAAACTCACTGCAGAGAATAGCCAGAATATATATCAGTCACCACATTATCACTCTTTAAGGAAAATGTGAACCAAGTAATACTATTGTGTATATTTTTACATAGTGTTTACCTGTTTCTTCATCTCAGTTCATTTGATCAAATCATTCCCATATTTCTGGTTTACTATTGCTGGCTAACAACAAATGAAAATTATTTCTTTTAGGGTTCCTTAAAATTATTCAAGAGTGAAAATACAAGAATGCTACATGCCAGGTTTTTTTTTCATGTAAGATAGCAATATCAAAAACTGGTCTGTTATCATTTCTACCATGTTTCCAAATTACAAATCAAAGCATACAGGCTACTAAAATACAGCAGACTTTACATGGCTTTGCTGTTTGTTAAATATTCTTGGCAACTGGTGTTTGAACAGAAATAATTGCAACCTTCTAAATGGTACAGGTAATCCTTGACTTACAACTGATTGCTTAGTAAGTTTTAGAGGGTTACTTATGACTCGGATTTGAAATTCTGACAGTTTCCTCCTCTCACGGCTATGAGCAAAATCGTCCCATAGCAAACCTTTAGCAAAGTTTGCTAAATGACCACTGCAAAAAAGATTGTAAAATCAGGTCAGTCATGTGGGTGACCCAATAACTGTAGTGGGCAAGCTCCATTATGGTCATAACTTGAGGACTGCTTGTACTGAACTACAGCTTTCAGCTGTCCTAGCAGAATGGGAGAAGAGCTATATATCGCGTGAATCAAAAGATATCTGTAGACCCTTCACATCCTGGACATAAATAGTTTCAATTCCTCCCCTTGCAATGCTACTATAGAGCACTGCATGCCAAAACTAGACACAGGGACAGTTTTTTCCCCCCATGCCATCACTCTGCTGTTCTAATCTCTATTATATTTATCCATGTAGTGTGGTTGTAGTAGTAGTATTAATCATTATCTTCTTCACTCCCCCTTTTATTGGTATTATTATTATGACTACTATTCTGTTGCTTTGCATGTACACTTGAGTGATTTTGTACCGGAGACAAATTCCTTGTGTGTTGAATGACACATGGCCAAATAAAAGTTAAAGTCAATAGTTCCTAATAGGAAATGATGGGAATTGTAGTTGTTATATCTGCCCATATGCACTCTTTGTACCTCTGACATAGAGGTATGGATTGGAAATGGACATTCGAGGAATGTTTTAAAAGTAATTTAGGTTTGTAATTTGAAATTAAATCCCGCAGATGCCCAAATCCAACTTTTCAGGATTAGCATTATACAATCCTCTACCAAAATGCTTATACTGAATCCAAAAGGATTTATTTCAGAAAACAGAATTGTCAAAATAATAAAACAGACCACTCTGAACAGATGATAATGACTATTACATGCCACAAGTAGATCATTTTATTCCAGGAGGGCTCTTGTACAATACTGCAATTTGGCCACATTACAAAGCTGTACCTGTAGCAATTTTCAAATTAAAAAAAAACCTTTTAAAATTTAGAATTTTACTACAAGAGGTATGTACATAACAAAAAGAGCTTGCTAGTCAGAATGACAGCTTGTAGACCCATTCTTTACACCACTTCAGAAAGTACCGGAACATCTAGCAAGACCAGGCAAGGCAGGATGAGCTACAGTCTTCCATCCAAATCAGAGGGCTTCAAGGCATTTATTTCAGGTGGTTCAAGTGAGCATCCCTGGATTCAACGTTACCATTTTGACCATTTGGTTCATCTTTCAGAATATATGTACATTTCAACAAAATAAACTTTTAAACACGCTATTTTATTTTATTTATTAAATTTATATGCCACTCACCTCCCTGATAGGGCGACTCAGGGCAGCCTACAGAACATAAGTATGCAGCTTACTTATTGCCAAATGTGGTACTTAGAGTAGTTCACGTACGCTAAAGGAACACTAGGCTCTAGTGAATGGGTAGTTCAGTAGAAAAATGTTGTAGGAAGTTTCAGGACTTTGTTCCTAAAGTATAGCTAGGCATGTTTTAAAATCAATTTTGAGATATAAATGATGGTTGTCTATCCTTAGGCTCAGAGGGATATGTATTTACAAAGGAGTTTATAAGAACCGGGCTGCAGCTGACATTTAATCACTATCATCAGATCCACGATACGAGCCTCGTTCAGAAGCCTCGTTGTTGGAAACCTCTGGCTCAGACTCATTAGCCGAGCCCTCATTGTCAGAGACTCTCTCTGAATCTCTGTCAGAATCAGGACTGCGGGAAGCTGGGCGAGATTCGTTCTCAGAACCACCAGACGGACTTCTTCCTGACTGCACAGACTCATTATCCGACTGCTCCGAATCAGACTGTCTTCTCTTTCTCACTGAACCGTCACTGTCTGAGTCTTCGTCCGAAGGGCGGGCACTGGATCGCCTGGGACTGCCTCCCTCGCTGCCAGACTTGTTACTGTTGTCCATATCACTGTCAGACACAACATTTTTGTTACGCTGCTGCTCGGCGTCATCCGAGTCACTGTTGCTGTTCCTGGCATTGCTGTTCAAACAAAGAAGAGAAAATAAAATGCAAACATCTGAAGCAGAACATTAAGCTGTATAAGAAATGCTACAGGTTCCTAGGAGTTATGTTAATTTTGTCCAGCATAATAGATCTGATGCCAAGAAAATTAGATGAAATATCATTTGTGAGAATTTGTTCTTGCTTATGTATGGTATACTGAGATTGTCCTTAAGCTGTTACCTCTATAGTGTTTGAAATGTCAGCTTACACCTTTTCATATAATTTTGTAGCCAGCAAAGAAAGTCCTGATTAACCATTTATACATTTTCAGGAAGTATAATTATGCATAACTGCACTTAAGATGTTACTGAAATATTTTGAATAAAGCCATCTCAAATATGAAAGATCATTTCTGATCTTGAGACAGAGTTTAACCTCAAAACACTTCCCAAATGTTCTAAATGGCTATCTTTGGAGTGCAAATCAGCTGCTTCCCATTTGAAGTAAGGTATTTCTTAAATCAAAATGTTTTGCACATCATAAATGCTTTTGGTGCATTTTCCACATAGATACAGAATTATCCCCATGCACAGAATCAGGATTAAATACATTGAGCATGAAGGCCAAACAAAAGCTGTATCTCTTTAAATTTCCTTCCTTAGCCTGATACATCTTTAGGTCTAAATTGGAGGTTCCCAACAAAGAAGTGTTAAATGTTACCAACATTTACAGGTAATCCTCTCTCAACGACCATAATTAGGACATGACGTTCATTAAGTGACACGAACGTTAAGCGAAACATCATGTGACTGTGCCCAACTTATGACATCCCTTCTGCTGCAGTCATTAAGCAAATTACCTGAAGTCTTAAGTGCAACATCACATTATCCTAAGTCCTACTGACTTTGTTTGTTGGAAGCCAGCCGTGAAGGTTGCAGTTTGGTCTAGTGGTAAAAGCACCAGGCTAGAAAGTAGGAGATTGTGAGTTCAATTCCCGCCTTAACCATAAAAGCCAGCTGGGTGACTTTGGGCCAATCATGCTCACTCAGTCCAACCACCTCATAGGGTGTTGTTGTGAGGAAAATAGGAGGAGGAAGCTGTATTCGGTATGTTTGCTATCTTGAGTTATTTGTAAAAAAAAAAAAAAAGGTGGGATATAATAAATAAAATGGCAATCACATGATTGTGGGACACTACAACCATCATAAATGACTGCCAGTTGACAAATGCCTAAATTTTTATCACATGACTGTGGAGGATGCTGAGGACTGGTTGTAAACCTAATTTTCAGCATAAATTTGAATGGTCACTAAACAGGGCAGTTGTTAATCAAGGACTACCTGTACCCATGAAGACATAGAAAACACTAATACCGGTAGATTTTGAGTTTTTCATAAGAAATATAAAACACTATATCAAGAGAAAACATAATGAAGAGTCACTTGGTTTACCTGGATTTTTAAAAGGTTTCTTAATCTTTCATAATTTAGTTCTATTATCCTTAAATTAAAAGTTACTTAGGACTAGGATGTAGTCTCTTTGTATTTTTCACAGTTTTGAAATGGAGAAGAAAATACATGTTACCTGTGACTTCATTTTTATCAGAATAAATCAATCACTAATTACTTCCAATGGGGGGAAATGTACAACATACCCATCATCAGCAATTTTGAGTTTATCTTCATCAGATGAGTCATCGCTTGATGAAATGATGGCTTTAGATTTGATTTTTCCCTTCATTGAAAGAGGCAAGCGTTCTGGCTTGGACTACAGATAGGAAAAAAAAAATGATAGCACTTGTAAAGAAAATTGACTTTCAGCTCTTTAATAAAAAAAACTATTAAATATTCCTATTACAAAAGCTTATGGTGGAAAAGTAAAATGATTTAGCTTTAAGGTGGCTATGCATTTCTCTTTCTATCCACGTCTTATTAAATTACAGCTGATCCCATAGGTCTAGGATATAAAAGGAATTTCCAATTGCTAAAGACCAAACTAAAAAACTATGGAGAAAAACTATTCAAACTTTCAAGGAACTGCTAAACTCTGTCGTAACAAAGGAGGCTATTATATGCTGTGAGCCTGGAGGTGCCAGGATACATACGAATATCTCCTATACCTCCCTGACTACCACCTCCATTCGACTTTTTGTATTAAAAATGTTTCAAATTAAAAAACAGAACAAAAACCAAAAGCTGTTATCCTGGAAGAAATAAGCTCCAATTTCCCATATCTTCATTTCTAAATTAATTAATTAAAATTAAATCAACTAAATTAATTTTAATTAATTAAAAGATGGAGGAAGGAGACCATCAAGCAAGGAATAACATTAAAGGAAGATATGACTGAAGGATCTGACCTCCCTTATACTACTTGAAGGACCCTGAATAGGTTGAAGGTTGGAGTGCCTTAATGTAAAACCAATAAGCTCAGGTGGAGCCTCTTAGCAGATAACACCAAAACTTATGTGAATGTGGAGAGACACAGAGCCTGGCCCATCTGCTGGTACGTTGGCTACTACCAGAAGCATGTACCGATAATGACTTATTTTTGGCCAACAATGAAGTCAAGAAGGTGACTCGCTGGCTCAGCTGGCTCAGCTGGTTAAGTAACGCTGTACTTGTAATTAAGTATTCAGCTCCCAGCTGCCTGCAATTTAGCAGTTCGAG
>JANHJO010004541.1:20969-31617 GCA_032468235.1 Pseudoxyrhopus heterurus | reverse complement strand
AGACTTTTTTCTCTCCTGTGTGCCTTTTCCCAAACAATCCTTCCCTTCCCTTCCCGTCCCTTCCCTGCCCTTCCCTTCCCTTCCCTTCCCTTCCCTTCCCTTCCCTTCCCTTCCCTTCCCTTCAGATAGTAGTTATTTTAATGGGGTCATGATTTGTTCTAATCTTTACTCCAAGTCATTGATGGTGTGCTGGTATTTGTACAGTCTTAGGTATTATCATTAGAATTTTTCAACTCTTACGTTGCTCTATTTTCTGTCCTACTGCACATCTTAAACTGGCATACTTCTACTTGTCACCCACACTGCTATGATAAGAGGCTAATTTTTAATATTTTTTGAAGATATTAAAAAAATCCCAGACAGACCATCGAAACAATAGTTTCTAATACAAATTAGTATGTATTTAAATAAACTCCATCTGAAGCATTGAACTGGCATAAAGTAATCTTATCAATAGGCTCCTTTCCAACTTGTTTAGCATCTTTAAGACAAAGAAGATATAATGACTGGTGGGTTTTTAATATTTTATTTTCCAAGTAAATAAATAAACAAGTGCTCTTTCACCAATTTTATAGTAGATTGATTGCCAATGGCAGCTAGTTGGAATCTCTGCATAATATGTTCAAACAACTATGTGTTTTGCATATTGCCGGGTTTTTTTTTTAATTCCACATTGGAAATTTGGCACACTATCTGGCACACTATCTGACATAAAAAAATGGCTAAACTCATAGCCTCCATTTCACTGTGATTGGAATGACTAGAATACATAACACAAACTTAAGTTTATATATATTTGGCCAATTAAACTAGCAGAGTAAGTCAAACCCATTACATAGCTTGTTCATAACAAAGGACATACTGCAACATTTCTCATAACACATGCCTTGTATATGAATATCTCTTGACAACCTAGCTAACCCCTAAGATTCTGCTAATATTAACTTAGCTTAACATCCAGAAAACAAATTAATTTTAATCAGTTGCTGACTTGTAGTACAAGCAATAGCACAAACATAGCCATTCAATTAAAAATGTGTATGTGCTGATCTGACAAAAGGTAAAATACATATAAGTTTTCTCCAGCAAAATGGAGATAATACAGGGGGCACAAATATCCCATGAAGAGGAAATCTAGAGCATCCTCGCTTAACAACCATTTCTTCAGTGACTGTTTGAATCTACAATGGCACTGGGTGAGTGGTACTTATGACTGGTCCTCTAAATTCTGACTATTCCAGCATCCCCATGATTATGATCCGGATATGCAATGACCGGTCACAATTACAATGTTGTAATGTCCTGTAATCATGTGATCACCATTTTCAATCTTCATTGGCAATGTCTGACAAGCAAAGTCAATAGGGAAACCAGCAGAAGGTCACAAATAGCAACAATGTAATGTGTTTAACAGCAGGGTGGAATTTGTTTAATGATGGCAACCAGAAATGGCAGAACTGCCGTCCCTAGGTGATGCAGTCACATGGTGTCACATTTTATATTTGTGTTGCTTAGCTTGATAGAATACAGTTCACTATATTTTTCCAGCGTCACAGCAGAAGAGCACAATAATCTTGCCTATCTACCTTCAAATCCTGAAAAGACCTTTAATTCTGACCCCAGACTCTCTTCACAGCAAAAACAAAAAACAGATCTTTGAATATGTTCATACTCTTCTAGCAGGGTAGAATTTAGAGGTAAACTAGACTAAGCTGACACAATTTTTGCAGTAAATGCATTGTGAATAGCTTCAACAGACCAGAAAAATAAAGAACAATAAACATAAAAAGGCACCTCAATCATCCCAGAGTTTTTGTATTTTTAAACACTCTAAAGGCTCTGCAATTAACAGACTACAAAATTGTACACATAATGTGATAATATTGAACAGTTCAGCAAATCAACTCTAACCCCAAATCCTGAACTTTGCATTTTTAAATACGCTGTGAAAGATGTATCATCCAATACTCAACTATCCAACTTAAATATCATAGAAATGTATTTTTGAAAAAAATTATACACCGACTTGTTGAACTTAGACCTCCCTACACACTCTTATGTGCATCTTCTTGTGATGGTTGATACTGAAATGTAGAATGGATTTAAAAATGAAACAAGTATTGATATTCAAAGGCAGTCTGAAAGTTCAACATCAGCAGGGCACAATAACACCCGCAAATTGGATGACAGCATTATCTCTGCAGACCAACTTTGCATTTAGTCATGAATTTATAGCATCGAGCACTAGTATTTGTGTGTAAAGCACACACCTTTGCATTTTGCTGGACTGTGTCTGCATTTTAAAAGCTTTGTTTTTTAGAATACAAAGCAGTAAACCTGAAGACTCCCTGGCTATTCCATGCTGTGGCTCAGCAGGCCAAAGTATACTAAATATAATTCAACTTTGGAGTTCAATAACTACTTAAGTATCACCAATTGTTGGAGAGAGATTGACTGAGCTGGGGGAAGGAGTCAAGCAGGGAATTAGTCTGAAATCATTACATAGGAACAAGAGGGCACCCTCCCCAAAATGCTGTTGAACCTTATCTAGTCTTGCCCAGGTGCAAACTGCCAATGTCAGAAGACGGCTGTGAAATAGGCATTGAGCAATAAATTAGTGAATTTGAACTCTTTCCTGACACCAGTGGGAAACCACGTACCAGGAAGAACATAATCCATGCCATTGACTAGCAGCATGGTATTGAGCAGAAGTCCCCATCAGCACGGTCTTCTTGTAGCTTCTGAGATAAAGTGTTAGAAAGCTGTGAGTAGAATAAAGGTATCCAATTCATCTCAGATATATGGCTCAGCTGAAGCAGACTACACATACCTTAACTTTCTCTCACTGTACACACACGGTACACTTATCAGGGTAGCATAAAAACAATGGAATATTTGCCACCAGAATTACTTACATTTCATGCTCAGGTACAAGCAGGTGACCCATTCTGAGATTGAATTGTGTGCACCTCCCTAATGTGCACCTGCCTTGGCTGTTTTGAAACCTAATTCATTGTGTCTTTAAGTGGAGAGTTGCAATAAACTTGAGTAAATGTGTAAAACTGATACAAACTGGCAGTGGTCTGCTAGGAGCAGCAACATGGGTACTAGGAATCTGGGTGCCGAGGGTTTGTAATTAGCAGGATATGGAAAAGAGGTCCTGAATGTCAAGATGGATAGAAGAAATGAGTTCTAGTTAAATCCCAGGATGAGATAAGGGGTAGATGAAGTGGAAACTGAAAGGAAAGCAAAATTGGGGACCTTCAGGGGGGAAAGAAAGGCTGTCTCACAGAATTGACAGGGAACATTGAAATGAGAGTTTAGATAAAGAGCATGATACTTTGAGGTGCTAAGAAAAAAAATCGAGAAACAAGAAGCACTGGATTTAGGGATTTTACTTGATGCACACAGGATTCTCCCTCTTTTGACACCTGAAATGGTAAAAGAGGAAGTAAAGAAGAAGAAGAGAAGACAACACAGGATTGACCCAACAAGATCACACCTGGAAGAATGGGCAGGAAAAAGGAAAGATAATGATTGGGGAAGAATAAAATCAGTTGTGTGATTGCATAACACAAGCGTATAAGTATAACCTCTACAATGCTGTGAAGCCAGAATTCTTCAAGACAAGCTTGATTTCATATCTACATACAATGTCTGCAATGCTACCAACTAGCACCAGAAAATATGTGGGGCTCTTTTGTTTGTTTAATTTATTTGGAGAGTTGAACACTATTCGAAGTTGGTTAATGGGAATGGTCTATAAGCTCATAAATAAAAATAAAATAAAACAGAAAGAGAGGTTAAGATTATGTAATGACATTTTCCCTTTAATTGAATCTTTCCAATTTCCAGCATTTGTGAAAGATTAATTTTAAGTCCCTTTCCAATGCATATTTAAGTTTTCATGGCTGAGATAGTTTACCAGTGAAAAACAGAAGCGGCTCTTTTAGATGGTGTCATAATGAACATAATAAAGCAAAGTAGGCATGGCAAAATTATGCAGAGCAAGTACTCTGAAATGAATATCACTGGAACTATCTACTCTTCATTCAGACAATGCTGTGCATTGCATGTTAATATTTTATGCAATGTTATATTGTAATTTTTAATGGAGAAAATACTTAGGCTAATTTATTATTCAATTGGAATGGATCCTTCAGACCAATGATCCAATTTGCTGCTGAAAGGAAATTTAAGCATTGTTAACAGTTAGTTGTTAACTTCCTTCAATGAGGAACCAACCACTCTCGTAGATAACAGATGACACTATAAAACTGTTCTTCATGGGAGTTTTTCCTAATGTTTAATTGGAATCTTCCTTCCTTTCTGCATGTATGTATACTGACCACTTTAATACAGGTAGTCCTCAAGTTACACTGGCAATTGGGACTGGAATTTCCATTGCTAACTGATGCAATTACAGATGTCATGTGACTGCTTTGCTTAGGGACAGCAATCCTGGCAGTCCCAGGTGCCACTGTAACCCCAGAACAGCAAGGGTTGCTCAGTGAAGATCTTATGGACCACGATGTAAGAAGAGGCAGGATTCCCAGTCAAATGGGCTGGGAGGTAAGAGCTGTAGGTGACAACTTTGTATAGGGGGTTGGGTGCTGCAGGCAGGTGCTAGGGAGAATGGGCAGGGGGCCATCTGTTGGAGGTGGACCTAAGACAGTGATGGCGAACCTTTTTCATTTTGTGTGCCAAATTGCGCACCCACAATGCAATGTGCATCCCCCCGCACATGCGCATGCGACCCCCGGGATTTCTAGGGAAAAAAAGAGCCCTTTTCCCCCTAGAAATCCCAGGGGTCGTGTGCACACAGGCAGGGGGGCGCACATGCATGCAGAGGGTGCACACACATGTGGGGGGCAGGGGGAGTGCACACATGTGCAGTGGAGCTGGGCTGGGTGACGGTTGGCATGCCAGGCAACATGGCTCCGCTTGCCACTTTCGGCAAATGTGCCATAGTTTGCCATCACGGACTTAGGGAATGCAGGCAGGTGAGTGCTGTTGCCCCTCCAGGGAAAGAAGGAGCAGGGCTACAAGCCTTCCACTCCATGTACCACTGCTAGCCAGGGCAATTGTCCCATTAGGGACATTGCTGCAGGGCCTCCCCCCATGTGAGTGGTATGTTTGGCAGCAATTCCTGGTAGCTTCTCAGCCAAGAGCATCCCAGGTAGCAAAAGAGTTCAGAGAGGGAGGCGATGATGAGGGGCAGGGGGTGTCTCACACAGCATGGACAACAGAGCCTCTGCACTGTAGGGTTTGAGGTCCATCTGTGCTGGTGATCTCAGCAGAGAGGAGGCAGGTGAAGAAGATAAGATTGTTATCTGGGGGCAATAGTAGAGGAGGCATTTTGATAATCTGATCAGGGGGTGCCATGAGTCAGAAGGAACCTAGGAGGTGTTCTAGTCCAATCCCTTCTCAAGCAGGATGCCATATACCATTTCAGACAAATGGCTCTCTAGTCTCTTCTTGAAAGCCTCCAGTGATGGAGCACCCACAACTTCTGAAGACAAGCTTTTCCACTGGTTGATTGTTCTCACTGTCAGGAAATTTCTCCTTAGGTCTATGTTGCTTCTCTCCTTGGTTAGTTTCCATCCATTGTTTCTTGTCTTGCCTTCTTGCCTAGCCTGATTGAGTGATGGTGTGTGTGTGTGTGTGTGTGTGTGCTGTGAAACCCAAAACTTTGAGGACTATTTACAAGTCTATTTTTTTAGCACTGCCATAATTTTGAGTAATCATTGAACAAATGGACATAACTTGAGCATTACCAGTAACAAACAAATTAGAGTAGCTAAATTTAAAGCCTCATGTTTGCTGCTGAATACCTCTGACCTACTTCTAAATTTCTGAAATAAATACATTCCAGAAACTCAGTAGAGAATAGTTCCATACTGTTCTTTGTTCTCTATTGAGCATTGTTCAGCATTGTTTTCACAACTTCAAAGAACAGTGTAAAATCAACCCACACATACTTGAACAGGTGCTGGTCTTGAAATTAAATACTCCGGTGAGAGAAAGAGCTTCCATTAGTGGAGGATCAGAGTGCCCTGAAGCTCCACCAAGTTGTAGGGTTACAAGGGAAAAAGGAGATTTGTTATTATTTTGTGTACATGTCAGCTGAACTAGTAGTTCTCACTCTTTGGTAGCACTGTGGGAATGGATTAATCTGAAGCTGATTTCAAATTGCTGCTACCTGTTTTTGAGGAAATGGTTTTAGTAAAGAATAAAATGATTCCAAAATGTTGAATTATCCTTTCTACCACAATGTTAATGCATTAATTAAATTCGAGGTATGTGGAATTCTGGAAAAAAACAAGCTGTCAAATACCTATGGGGAAGAAAGTCAGGGCTTCATTGATTTGAATTGCTGCCTTATACTAGTGACAATTGGAATAATTAGTGCAATGTACATATCCTTGTGTGTAAAATGAAGGATGATTGCTTCCATCTCCTTGTTTTTGAGAGCAATGTTACCAAATGGTTAACATAGTTTTTAAGGCAAACAATTCGAAGTTCTCAATAAATAAAAGCTTGGTTAAAAGTTCCTCAATAAATAAAATGAATGAATCAAGATAATGTCTTTGTAAGCTGATCTGTCTAATGTGATCCTCTAATAAAAAGAGACTTCAGTGCAACTTAAGACTAATCAATTTCATTGTAAAGGAACAATATTGAGCCATTGTAGTGTGGCTTTCCTGACTTATGAGGTCACTTGGACTGTCTGATGTCACAGATGAGTTTATATATATATATATATATACTTTAAAAAAATGTTGCGATATTAAAACTCCTCTGTTGGTTTTATTAGTGCATACATATATCCTTTGTGTCATATCAGTGCATATTCTGAATATGTGTCCTAAATGAGCCTGGACACTGAACTTATTCTTAGTAGAATCTAGACAACAGCATGCTTGCAATTCAATTGGTGTACTGTGGTGTAATCTTGTAGAGATAAATGGTGAATATATGCAAGAAAATAAAGCTATAGATATAATTTTAAATGAAAAGACTATGTGTATGTCTATGTGTGTGGATATATGTGTGTGGATATGTGTATATCAGAAAATATAACTTGGTACTAAGCTGTGAGTGCATATGAAAATCGGAATACATAACTTGGTGACAGTAACATTTTATGCTTCAGGGAATTGTGATAATGGGAAAGTCAGATAGGATTTGGGAAAACTTTGGGTTTGGGAAAAATTAAGCAAAGTTTTGAATGACTGAGATCCAGGGGAAAGGCTTACCTTGTTAGGACATGAATAAATGGAAATATAGAGTACAGAAAAAAGAATTGGTCTATTCAGATATCCAAGAATGCATGAGAATGGTAATTACTTTGTTTAAATACATTGTTTAGGCATAAGTTTAGAATACAGACTAAACTGAAAAATCCAATTGATTTGCTTGTTTATGATGAATGTTAAGGTTAGTAAAAGAATGAAATTGGACAACGTAGTCATGGAAGAAAAGAAAGAATTTTTAAAATGCTTGTTCAGTTTTATGCAGTTCATAAACTTATTGATTTATTTAAAATATTTATATAGTCACCTATCTTGTATTAAACTCAGGGTGGCTCCCAATCAATAATTAAAACAACATCAATTAAAAACAGCACAGTGCACATATCTATCTGATAAACATTACATCTCCATTTTATTTCCTTTTTTGTTCATTTTATTTTACTTTCTGAAATATCTCCTATAGTAAAATAAAAATGTCCAAAAAGAAAAGAGTGCAAAAAGGAAATAAATAAATAAACTAGGGTTAAAGTACAACAGCTACAAAAGAGGAAATTCTGAGGTTTCTATATAAGAAAGTATTAGTAGTTAGATTGCTTTATTACATTATTTTATATTTTAACATTTATGTATTTATGTATTTAATCTTTATCCTACTATTATTACTTTTATAACTAACTCAAGATGGTGAACTCCTTCTAATATTCCTTCCCCCTTTTCCTATTTTCCCCACAAGAAGAACCGTGTGGGGTGAGTTGGGCTGGGAGACAGTGAGTAGTCGAAAGTAACCTGGTCAGCTTTCATGGTTAAAGCAGGGTTGGAGCTACAGTCTTATTTTGTTTTTTTTATTGTACAGTGGAACCTCGGAATGCGACCACAATCCGTTCCCGGACTGTGGTCGCGTTCCGAAATGGTCACATTCTGAAGCGACACAACTATGCATGCGCACATGCTGTGTGCTTGTGCAGATGGGAAAATCGGCGCGGAAAGCACTCTTTCCTCACCGTTTTTTCGGTTCGTGAACTGAAGTTTGGTCGCGAACCAAGTCGGCAATTTTCCTGGTTTTTTTGTCGTGAACCAAATTGGTCGCAAACGAATTGATTCGTGAACCAAGGTTCCACTGTATACTGGCCAGAGTCCCTGAGTGAAAACTATGAAAAATAAATAACTATACAAATAAATAAATTCATAATTTTTCCCAACAGAATGAATGAAAAGTGGATGCAATGAAAGATAACATGGAAATTATTTGAAATAAAATGAAAATAATTATGTTAAACAGAATAATCAAATATTCAGAATTACAGTAATTGGAAGTATGAAAAGGGACACTTAGAATAATAAAGTAAAAAGGCAGAGCAAAAAAAAGCATATAAAAGAATGACTGCAGCAGAAAATGAGAGAAAGAAAGCTATATTGTTTTGGAGAAGAAAAGAGTAAAGTTGCAAAGAATAAAGTAAAAAAGAACAAGCCAGAGGAAAAAAAGAGCAATTATGATGGAGATTGGTGAAAAGGGCTAAACAAGGAGTTCCCATAGAGTGAATGAAATTAAAAAGTCAGTCATGAAATGATTTGGAGTGAAACAGAAGTGAGGAAATGCTGGAATGGGTATTTTGAATATCTGTATAGGAATGATACCGATATGGAAAAATCGGTATTGAAATAAATGTTATAAATGTTAGTATAATGACAAGAAAAAGTGAAGAAAAGATACAATTAGTGCTTTGAAAATGTTGAAAAACTACATTCTGCTGATGTAGATAGTGCTAGCTTGAGAAATGTTAAAATAATGGTGTGTTTTGCTGTGTGTAAGGATTTCATTCGTCCTGACCATTGGATGACAAAATTTAGGAAAGCAATTTCTTGCAAGGTCAGAGAGTGGGTGAGTGGAAGAAGAACAGATCTTGTTCTTCAGCAAATAATCCAAGGATGTATGCACCCAAGAAAGAAAATTTATTGTATACTTAGCAAAAACTGAGTAAAATGACTAAGCTTGAATTGTGGAATGCTTTGGGTGAGTTTGAAGTTGGTTGGTTGGTTGCTGAATATGGAACATGAGTGTTATACGATACAAAATAAAATATTTGAGAGAATAAAATGAAATGTTCAGCAGACGACTGAAGTAGGATATGTATTCTCTCTTTGTTGCTTAATATATCTATGGATAAATGTATAAGGAAGTTAGAGGTGAACTGAAGAATAGATCTGGAAATTAACATATCAAAGACAGTGATGGTTTTATTTGACAGAAAAATTGAGCAAAAATTTTCAAGCTATAGATAAAAGACAAAAACAGAGCAAGTAGATGAATTTGTATACATTAGTTGAATGTTTACGAAGTATGGGAATAGGATTGAAAGAATTATGGTGTGCAAAGGGTGGCAAAAAGGTTTTGGATAGTGTATGATCTGAAGAATATGTGTTAGTTGAAAGAAGGAGAAATAGTTTTGTATAAAGCCCTGTTCTTCATGTTTTAATATGTTTGAAATAAGAGTTGAGAAGTCAAGAGAAACATAAAAGGAAGTTGAATTCAGTGTGAGAAAGTTATTTAAGAAGCATGCAATAAAACACAAGAAGACAAGGACTAAATGAATGCTGAACAAATGTGGATTTTACTTTATATAAAAGTGAATGGGCAATATAAAAGAAATACATTGAGATGTTTTCCTTATAATGAAAGAACGAATGAGCATCACATCATAAAACAAGTACATAAACAGATCAATAGAAATGTCTAAGAAAGATAATTTAGCTAGTAGTTATTTCATAATTATTATAATATGGAAGAGGGAATTACCCATGCTGTGTTCATTTTGGGAACATATGGGAGCATACAATGTATGTAAAAATGGTCAAGAAAAACATATATGTACACAGACTTATAATCAAGGAGCAGTTGAAGACAGAGATTCACCTGGCATCCAGTCTGGCACCAGGTGAAGCTCTGTTTAGTGCCAGATGATGATATATGAGGATTTTCTTCAGGTTTATCTAATCCCTGATGCTAATATTATGTTTTGTTGTACTACAAGTCTATTTTGAGATTTTTTTTGTCTTTCCTGTTGTGTAAATTTGCATATGTGTGTGTGTGTTTGGGGGGGAGGGATGTATACTGAGTTTTTTTGTTATTTGCAATCCTTAGCAGTTCTTTATATAAGAATAGAGATTGATGAGATAAAATGAGGAAAATAAATAAGCACAAATATAATGGGAAGGTACATGAACATAGGTGCTACATACTTCCTAAGTATGAATATCTGGAAAATTAGGAGTTTCGTATTATGCATTTATATATCTATTGGCTAGATCAAGCCAGATCCAGTGGTGGGATTCAATTTATTTTACTACCTACTCTGTGGGCGTGGCTTGGTGGCCATGTGACTGGGTGGGTGTGG
>JANHJO010004540.1:27398-44456 GCA_032468235.1 Pseudoxyrhopus heterurus | reverse complement strand
AACACAAACATCCTGTAGCAGCCTCTAGGGGGGAAAACAGCTGAGGTGCGCATCCCCGATCAACAGCTGTGCTGAAAACACAGCGAATAAAGGTAGCTAGAGGCTCTGGGTGGGGGGGGAAAAAAATTTCCCTCCAAAAACGACTGAACTGGTTCGCTGGCTCCGCCTGACCTTAACAACCGGTTCGGGTGAACTGGTCCGAACCAGTACAAACCCACCCCTGGTTAGGACACAATATTATTGCAGGCTAATTCTTCTGACTGCCAGCAGTTTGATTCTTACCGGCTCAAGGTTAACAGCCTTCCATCCTTCCGAGATCAGTAAAATGAAGACCCAGATTGTTGGGGCAATATGCTAAATCTGTAAACTGCTTAGAGAGGGCTGTAAAGCACTGTGAAGTGGTATATAAGTCTAAGTGCTATTGCTATGCTAGAACTTTAAAACAGAGTGAACAATGGAGAAAACAAGCAGCCTTGAACATACTGATGTTTATATCTAAAAAGTTTCTGTAGGATTGGATACTAATAACCACCATTTGTGATAGAAGTGTCTCTGTTTAAATCTATATAAACATAAAGGCAACCTATATGTAATGTTGACTGTATAATTGAACCTTAAACAGGGAGTCCTCAACTTAAAACAGCTCATTTAGTGACCGTTCAAAGTTACAACAGCATTGAAAAAAGTGACTTATGACCATTTTTTACACTTCCAATCTTTGTAGCATCCCCAAATTCAGATGCTTGGCAACTGGCTCATACTTATGACTGTTGCTGTTTCCCAAGGTTGCAAAAGATGTGATCATTTTTTGACAAGCAAAATCAACGGGGAAGCCAGGTTCACTTAACAACCACGTTACCAACGTATCAACTGCAGTGATTCACCGAACAACTGTGGCAAGAAAGGCCATAAAGTGGGGCAGGATTCACCTAACAACAGAAACCTGGGGCTCAATTTTGATCGTAGGTCGAGGACTACCTGTAGTTACAATTCTCCAGACCTGATGAAGTGATTAATTGTCCTTAAATATTTTTGCTTCAAGGGTGATCTGAGGGCCAGCTTGGCACTGGAGTAGTCTGCATGGCTTATGTACCCAAAAACAGTGATGTGCCACATTAAATAAATTATTAGGGTCTGGATAAAATCTACATTTGATTTAATTTATTCAACATCAGACTGATTTATTTCAGACCAGGTAACATGATTGCTAGCTATATTATAGCAGCAATTCCTTTTAAATGACAATTCAATGGGGAAGACCCTTTAAGTAGCTGCCATCTTGCTTCAGAGGTTAATCTATAGTCTTGAGACTTCAGTTTATGCACGTCTGTTTTATTTGCTACATTTTAGTTGGAAAATGTCAACGACACTAATAAAAAACTTAAATTCATTGCCAGGAGGCCAAAACACTTCCCTCCACAGCTGCTGTTATTTCAAAAAGATAAGAATCCTCATCATAACATTCATTCATAATGAATGATATTTCATAGTAATCATGTGTTTTAATACTCTGTCTTAATTCACACTATTTACTGAATTCAATTCTGTCTATAGACATACTATTCCAGCCACATGCAGTCATACAGGATAAGTGAGACACAGCACTTGATAATACAAATAATACAAGTAATAAAACTTTTGACTCTAGAATAATCCTTAAACTGGTTAAAGAATTTGAATGTTAAACTATTTTACTGCTCCAATCTAAAATTATCCAGGTAGGGTCTGTTATTCTTCTTCTTTAAAAGACTAAAATGCTCCCACTATTGCCATGTAACACATTCCATAAAGCTGGAGAAGACATTAAATGGGTGTTCCTGGCAGTGGTGGGATTCAAATTTTTTTAGTACCGGTTCCGTGGGCAGGACTTGGTGGACATGCCTATGCAGTCGGCCAATCAGAGGTGGTATTTGCCACGGTCAGCCAATCAGAGGTGATATTTGCGATTCTCCGAATTATCGCTACCGGTTCTCCGGAACCTGTTGGAACTGGCTGAATAGCACCTCTGGTGCCTGGGTATGACATATTTCTCAGCTTAAAAAATGATTTATACATTTTGTTATAATACATACAACAAATGTGCATGGACTGTGCATGTTTATTTGGCAAGAAGCTACGACTGGCTGAGGCTCCTTCCACATCCTCATGTTCTATAACCTACAGTTTACTAGTCACTGTGCAATGTTGCTGCTGCTACTGTATATGTATTTATAAATAAATTACGGTTTTCCTTTAGCAGGGTGGATATTGGAACATATGAGATCTCCACTGAGGAAATTCTCTGAAATATGAAAAATACATGTGTGCATATTATGAAATGGGGTAGACTTTCAGAAACAGATTTTCTCCTCTCTACTTTTTAATCATTAATCACTGGGAGTCAGACAGTATATAAATGTAATGAATAATAATAATTATTATTATTGTTGTTGTTGTTGTTATATATACATATCCAAGCAGTGTGGCCTTTTGTAATTGGCAGATAGAAATTCTGTCAATCAATTCAGAGATTTTTAAATGCCATCTATTTTTTTTTACATTGCACCGATTGTGTCTATAACCACAGTGACTACCATGGCCAGTTTATTCCGTAATCTTTCAATTTTCAGATCTTGATACTTTGTAATCTCCAATTCTTTGTCTTAAATTCTATTATCCCCAGGTATTGGATATCAATTATCAACACTTTTTTTTCTATTTTAACCTGTTCATTACATTAACACGTCCTCATCAGTTTTTCCTTACTGGCACTTGATAATTTTTACAAATGTTCCAGTGAACATCTTATTTTGGCGACTATGTTATATTGTTGTTTATAATCAGTTTGTGTGATCTTCTTGCATGAGCTGGGTATATTATTATTATGGTTCATCAGACTGTCAGCCAGATGTTTAACCTGGATTTGGCATTTTTTATCCACCTATCAAGTTCTTTCCAAGCTTAGCATTGCCACATATCAGAAAAGCATGAGTTAGGGATGTCTACGTTAAGAGACATGTTATGACCTACAGATATACACAAAACATATGGAAATATGTAGTAGCAAAGAAAGAAGCTTAAACTGCTGTGATATCTATATATTGTATTTGCTTAATCAGTACTAAGGGTTTTCAACCAAACATTGAAATTTCCTCTGAACTTTTCTTTAAGATTGGAAATGTTTAATCCTGATGTCTCAAATAAAGAAATCCAAATTCAGGTGAGAGGTGAATTTATTTCAAGAATATAACAAGCAGAATGTTAGACAAAGTATGTGTTATGACTAATTCAAAATTATAATCCTTATTCACATAGAAAGATTGGTAATTCCTTTTTGAGTCAATCATCAGTTTTTAGTTGGAAGTGGCCATGTGTGAGTGACTTTCTGTGTGGACTATGCCTCCAGTCTGCCTATAAACAATTGTATAGATTGGCACAAAGTAGCTACTATTCCACATACTGGAATAACTAAAAAAATCAATTGGTTTCATATCTGGAGGACATCAGGTTAGCAAAGTTATATTAATACATGAACACTATTAAGCCATAGTAATATAATTTAATTTTGGCTTTGCAATTTATAAACTGTTAGTCTTCCTTGGCATAGATTTGCACATTGCTGTAAGTAAAACCATTCACACTGAAAGCCAGTGTATTGTAGGACTGAAACTTAGGAAACCCTCTGTAGTCCTACTTGATTATAGAGCTCACGGGGAGGCTTTGGGACTGTCACACAGTCTTAATGCCATTTTACTCACATGGCTATTAAAGGGATAAAAATAAGGAAGCCCCCAATGTCTGTCACCTTGAGCTCCAAGAAGAAAAGAGGAATAGTTCAGTACGGTGAGTAAGGTTTAGTGTAAAATATCATCTAAGTGCATACTAAACTAAGGTAATCAAAAGCAGATTGTCTCTATATTTAAACAAGAAGAATAAACAATGAGTTCCTAAGTATGTGCTATTGAAACTGTTGCAGTTGAAGCCTACTTGGTTGTTGGGATAACTCTGGTCACAGAGAGGTCTTCTTTAATTTACATGCTGAATTTTCCCTGATTGGGAATAAGACATTTTGTCATTGTCTACCATCCTTATCTTGTAAATGTGTGTGCAAATTCCACTTTTACAGCCATAGTCAAACTGCTGAGATGCATTGAATCTTGTGTGCTGGCGTAGTCTTGTTCTAGCATGAATAGCAGAACATAAGCATTTGAATCAACCAGGAAGGTGCATCTTGCTAATAGATGCAGGTAGTAAAATAGGTTGTTGATTTACAGCTATTCATTTAGCAACCATTCAAAGTTACAATGACACTGAAAAAAATTACTTATGATCGGTCTTTGCACTGACAACTGTTGCAACATCCCCATAATCATGTGATCAAAATTAAGATGCTTAATTTTATGACAGCTGTAGTGTCCTGGGGTCATGCGATCACCATTTGTGATCTGAGGAGAAGATCTGCCCAGCTTCTGACAAGCAAAGTCAACAGGGGAAGCTGGATTCACTTAGCAACCATGCCATTTGCTTAACAACTGTAGTGATTGGCCTAACACCAGTGGCCAAAAAGGTCATAAAATCAGGTGTTTAACAACCACAATGTTTAGCATGATTTGAGGAAGTAAGGCTATGTCTTTCTCCAGAGGCTAAATGGCTGGAAGAACTCTCACTTTGCTAGAGATCAGTTGCTCTGAGACCTAAAATGACATACAACTTCACTGCCTTCTTGATTGACCTCTGGAGAACACTTTAAGTCAGGAAAAACATAGGTGATGATCTTCTTGTTGTCTTTTCCACACACACCTGTGCAGTTGACTCTGACCCTGCTCAGCTAAGTGCCTATATTTCTTTCCCTTCCCAGGAGACTTGGTTCCCCCCCTGCTGTGCATGGTGAAAGGAGAAGGATGGATGTCTTCTCATGTGTCTGGAGGACATGAAAACTAAGAGGAAATGGGGTCAGCGCTAGGATACTGGCATTGCCCTAAATAGCCCTTCATTTGCAAATTTAGAAGCCAGTTTATAAATCATCCTCAACACAACTACAGTGTATGGCATGATGTGATATGTCATGAAACAATGTGATCTGTCCTTGCTCAGCAACAGTAAGTGCTGATAGACAATTTCAAGTCCCTAACGGTTCTTTGTGCTTAATTGTTTAATCCAGATTTGAAATGGCCTTGAAATACATAACATTTCCAGACTGAGGGTTGTTTAGAAAAGGTTACATAAACCACCTTGGGTTATGCTTTGGACTTTAATTGCTCAAATACTTATAGTTTTCCTTAGTCTACTCTTCAATTTTTTTAAATACATAAAGGCTTCATTGTACAGTATCTATAGCACCCATGATACTTTTAGCTACTATCAGTTTTTAATTTAAAAAGAAACCTGCTACAAGTGTTTAGACCACTTTATCTGAGAAGTGCTGATATATCTCCTTTATTTTAGAAAACCCGTGTTGATACTAATGCTCTAAATAGCACATTATTTTAGAAATAAATGTTAAAACTCAGATGGCTTTTTCTACAGCAGGTTAATTTCCACTGTTTTGAGTAATAAATATTGGCAAACACTGTCAGCGCAACTGTTCAGCTGTTTTAAGAAAATACTAGTCTGGTCTTACCATTTTCAGTGTCTCTTTTCTTGTTTAGTGTATTCATCTATGTTTTATGTTCATTTTTAAATTAGGCTATTAGAAAGAATGTAGTAATCCACTGGCCAGAGGGCAAATATTTATAGTGTGTTCATTTATATTTGTTAATAATGTTTGGAGTCCTTTGTCAACTAATAGCAAGCTCTGTGTTATAATCTTCATATTATATTCTTCACTACTCACTTCCTTACTGATCTCTGGAACTATCATGCTGGAAAATAACTTCAGATTACATGATTAACTTATAATGGTTAGTGCAAAGAAAAGGATTGCTGCTATACATATATTGTATTCTGGTCTAATATACAAATCATTTCTGTTTTTTATTTTGTCTTGCTATATACACTACCTTGATGAAATTATATTAGGGAGTTGTTGTCTAACATACTTTGAGGCTGATGTGAAGTCCAGGCCCAACCACAAGGTAAGTGATTGGTTGCATCCTCTTGGCCACCCACTTTGTTTATGTAATATTAATGAAGAGGGTGAGAGCTGGGTGTCTACATTTTAAAAAAGGCCAGGGACCGCAAACGTTAACCTGAAGTGCTCCCATTGGTGAATATGGTAGACACAAACATATATCAACAATGACTGTACTGAAATGGGGAAGGAAGGAAGGAAGGAAGGAAGGACGGAAGGAAGGAAGGAAGGAAGGAAGGAAGGAAGGAAGGAAGGAAGGAAGGAAGGAAGGAAGGAAGGAAGGAAGGAAGGATCTTTAGGTTGTTCTGAATACTTTTTTAGAAAGGGGGTTCCAAAGCACTCACATTAAACTGACAGGGTAAAAAAAAATGAATATATTATACAAAGGATATCTTGCACAGTTGTGGCTGTATTTGCTAGTTGGTCTAATCAGACGCAGCCTCCAGAAGAATTTCAGAATCTCTGTTATTTCCTTGTATTCTATTGATGGAAAGAAAAGGAAAGAAGATATCAGAGGGGGAAAAAGAGTTACAAATACTATTCCCCTAATGACCAAATTCTGATAATGGTATGACATAACATTGTTGCCTCATAAAACATCTGATAAGTAGCCATGCTGACAAGATGTGAATAAATGAAATTTGGCTTTTCCTTCTAGCCAAAGAATTCAAGCAAACAAGCAAACCAAAACCATTGCCATGTGATTCTGTTTATACAATGGCACAACTGGTTGGTTTTCTCACATTTACCTCATGCCTGGAAACAATTTGTATCTAGGCATAGTGGTTTAATATAGGGTTTTCATACTAAACCTTCCTTCTGTGTAGGTTGCCTGGTTACGCAGCAACCTTGTTTGTTTCAAGATTGGCAAAAGGTTTGCTAAATTCTGTAATTTGAATAAGATCCAATATATCCTCCTGTGTAGGATAGGCTTAATGGGAATTGCCTTCTTTTTGTCTGTTGTTCTGCCTGCTTTTCAACTGATTGCTAATCTGAGTCATTTTCTTCTCCCTTTTTCCTCTCTTCCTGATAGGAATAATTAACTAGTTGCTAGACTTTAACTAGTTGCTAGGCTTTGCCTATGTCGATAACATATTTCCTGTAAATAAATTTCTGTTATAGTTATATAACAGTTATATAACACCAAGGGTCTTGGTGGCTCAGAGGGTTAATGCTGTACTTTGAAATTATGTATTCAGCTCCCAGCTGCCTGCAATTTAGCAATTCGAATCCCACCAGGCTCAAGGTCAGCTCAGCCTTCCATCCTCACGAGGTAGGTAAAATGAGTACCCAGATTGTTGGGGGCAATATGCTGACATTGTAAACCGCTTAGAGAGGCTTGCAAGCCCTGATGGGCGGTATATAAATACAGTGCTATTGCTATTGCTATAACACTTGGTTCACTAATCATTACTCATTTTTTATTGTTGCTCACAAGAACACCTGCACTCAAAGAGAATGCTTCAACCCCTAACAGGTTGAATTCAAGGCATTGGGGTACTAGCAGTGAGCAACAATGAAAAGAGTGTCCAGCCGGTAGGTATGCTAGGGACCAACCTAAATTCTGTGCCTGCTGTGGGGTTTCTCAATCTTGCTTCCCACTTATGGGAACTGGACTCAAAGAAAGGAGAGCATGTTTTTTGTGCTGTTTATAGCAACCAAAATTTGGATTTCCAAAAGGACTCTTGAATTGCAAGCTCAGTTGGTTACAAATTAATAGATGATTTTGATGGACTGGGAATAACTAAGTTGGAGATATCTGCTCTTCCTTCAGGTGAGAGATGGAAGTAAGGGAGATGAAGGTAACTTTTAGATTGCTCCATCTTTAGAGAGGGTTTAGATTGTTGTTTCATGATTGTTCCATGAAAGCAATTGTGAAGTCAGGGATAATGTAGGTGTGAGGGTGGCTAGCTCTTGGAACTCAATGCTGCTGAGTTCTGGGGCAGAAATGATATAAAGAAATCAGATTGGTCAGATGGAGCTCCCTAACCTGAGGAAAAGAGGGCATGTTGTACTTAAAGTTCAGGCAAAAATGTCTAAACAGCAGGAGCTGAATCATCTTCCACCATGTATTTATTATATTTATCTCAATTAGTTGTATCATATTACAGAAATTATTCTTTATGATTAATTATGTATCTTTATCTGTGTTTTTATTTATTTATTATTATTTTTTAATTGGCTTAACTATAGAAAAGGTTTCTGTCGGTTTCAAAAACTGCATAAAAGGCAACATTCTTTGTAGCTTCTTTTTCCATTCCAGCAGTGTGGGTGGGAAAATTTCTTCCATCTGAAAAAGTTTTATTTCTATGTAGATTCTTAAATGTATGCCACTGTTAGTGGGTGTACAATTTGATTATTTTAGTACACTCAAAAGTAACATTTCAGCCTCTAAATTTCAGTTATCAGGTTGGAACTCCAGTGTCCAAAAGGAAATTGGCTAATTGCTTAAGGTATAACAAACTCATTCCCTTGAATATCAGTTGGGAAAATGGCTATCTGGATAAGGAAGATATATGTACATGTGCAAATGAAAAAAAAATGCAGAGAATTTCCATAATTCCAGACACACCCTCTATTGTCAATGTAATTTATACAAAATTTCTAACTCTTCAAACTTAAATTGCCCTTATACAATTCAATGGCAGTTTTATCATATTTACCATCTTCCTTGTTCAGTTTTCTTTATGAACAAGATCTTTTAATGTACTCATTTAAAGAGTATCAGTATGATAAAGATAAAATATTAATATTAATACTTGAAAATACAGCAATATACAAATTTACCTATGATTTGGTCCATATTTACTGGGATTCCATTTACTAGGAACTGGTAGTGGAAAATATGAAGCATTTGTTAACATTATCTTTGATTTATATTGGTTAAAAAGTATGGCATATTTAAAAAAAAGAGCCATTAAGGAACGCCAAAAAAGAAATCCAGTTTTTGTCAGCATCTGATGTTCGTCCGACTGGACATATTTAGCTCATCAATCCAGATTGTTGCTTTTATAAAGTCTGAGCTGCAACAGTTGGGAATGGATCAAACACAAACAATGCAGAAGGCAAATACTTTGTTTGTCTGGCACAAATAGGCTGCTGGACTCCAAAAAAAGCCATCTGTGATGAAATCTGGGTAATATGGAGCCTCCCCAAAGCAAACCATGATGTTTGCTGCTCAAGATCATGGTTCCAAGATCCAGCCAATTCATTTCAGAATAATAACACCAAGTCTTTTTCTTCTTACTAATCACTTTAACTCTAAAGATCTTCCAGTGCTAGTTATATAACTGCTTGTATTCTAAAATGGAAAAATCTCCCATTGGACTTGGATTGAACTGATGAATGTCCATGTTTATAGAAATATGATCCCGGGGATCATATTTAGCTTTCTTTGCTAAAACAAAACAAACAAAACAAAACAAAGCAACAATCTTTGCTGTATTTCTAATAATTTTATAGCTATGTTTTGAACAGTTACAGTATTGGTTATTGAATCAGACCACTATATCAGCTCTTCTTCTGGCTTTTCTTCTGTTCTCTAGTATAGGGTACCAGATGTCTATGAAAAAGGAGGACATGTCCTCCTTTTTGTCCTTATGTCCTCCTTCCAGCAGGCCTAGCCTTAAATTCAAATATTATCTGGCTTTTTTGAGTTTGTGTGTTTTTTTGGATTGTTTTTTTTACAACAGTAGTCATTCAAACTTGTACTGTGAGCAGTAAATTACCTGCTTCTTTCCTTACCTTGTCTGTCAACAGTCTTGACAGCTCACATTTGTGTTATTTAATTTATTCCCTGTTTCCAGCAGTCCTCTTCAATCCACTCCATGCAAATCTATGATCACTGTAGTCTGCATATCACATGACATGTCATACATTTCTATGCTGAAATTTGGAAAATGTTGATTCTATATTATTGATAGCATATGTTCTTGAAAAAAAAGATTTGTTGGAGACAGGGTGTGATTTGAAAAACCAGTAATTTCATATACATGTAGCTTAAGTACTTCTTAATTTTTTGCTGTAGTTTTTGTTAAATCATTACTTATTTTATTACTTTATTTTACTTTATCTATTTAATTTAATTTTATTATTTTATTTACCAACCTTTCTGAGCAGATTAAGATGAGACACCGGCCCTGGGTTCATAAGTAATACTAAATCACTCTTAACTTTACATGCGTAACACTACCCATTATAGTTTAGCACAGGAGCAGGGTAATATTTACGTGTCCCAGAAAAGGACTTTTTCTTTTAAATTCAATTCTTAAGAATCACAAGGATATGGTGGCAATGTGATGATGTCATCAGAGAGAGGCAGGGCAACATTTTGGAGCTCATTTTTAGAGGGATGATATTTATTGACAAAATCAAAATGGAGGAAACAAATATTTTACACCTATTTAAATATGCTGGGGTTTGGGGTGCGACACGAATGAGGCGTGGCTTGGGGCTACAGATTGCTCATCACTGGGTCAACATTATGTGGGTTAATATTATGTGCAGACCATTATCAGTATGGACCCACTTAATGATTTGCCTAAGTCTAGGTTTGCACTGTGCAGTTCTCCTGCCATCCTCTTCCCCATTAACTGATCAGCAGTCATTTTGGGAATAAAATATTTGTTCTGAATTCCAAATCTTAAACCCCAACTTAATGCTGGATTTCAGAGAACAGCGACTGTAAGCCAGTAAGAGAAATATTGTGGTATCTGTTAACCATTTTTTTTAAAAAATCTATGCCAAAGGAGACAAATCATTTGTTTGCTTGCATACTTCCTTCCCAAAGCCTCTCTCTGAGTCATTGAGGTAATTCTGATGATATTCATCTAAGTTTGGAATCTTGAACATTGTTTCCTAAGACCAAGATCAACAAAAAGCAATTGGATTTAGGAATGCCCAATACGGACCCAGTCAAAAATCTTTCATTTTGCAATGTGTTGCTGCTTTGTGGAACAGCCTGTCAAGAAATGCTGGCTTTGATCAAATCAAACCAAATTAGATCACCATAAATTTCCTTCAGTGCAAGCATCAAGTAAGGAAAAACAACTACCCTGTTTCATAATCACTTTGTATCTTCAGGATTCTGGGAACTATTGTCTCAACATACATGGAAGATATTCGGCAATATAAAGTTGTCTCTAGGGGAACTACTAAACACCTGCCTATTATTTATGTAGCATTCATAACAAACCTTGCTAATGAAAATGGAAGCTTCTGTAATAAACTAGCAAAGCATCTATAAAATTGAAGGAACTGGACTGTGGTTTCTAACTGGCAAAGTGGTAATATATGAGACTCTTCTTTTTAATTGGATAGAAAATTAAATTCCAAACCTTATTTATATTGGAAAAGAAAGAGAGGGAGAGGAAAACGTAAAGTTTCAGTTTCTTAATTTGTATTGGCAGAATGCCACTTCTGCATTCTCAAAGGTCTGCTATTGTACCCTATGGATTCAATGCTTGCCCTGCATACTGTATATATATATAAAATTTTTGATTCTCTCACTAGAGGATGAAAATGTATTAAAGCTATGTAAAAGGATTCTGAGAAGGACAAGAGTCCTAATAAAAGCAAATGTTCAAAGGAGACTCCTAGTCTATCTTTATTGTGGCTACTAGGCTAGAAATAAATAGTGTTAGCATTATTTCACTAATACAAATGTAACTTTTTGTATGACAATGGCTTACTATGTATTGGAATATAGCTTAAACTATGCCTCTCTGAAAGAAATCAAAGCATTATATTTGACACTTCAGCAAGAGGGAAGATGTGGTTTCTGCAAATGGCAGGAGCTTTGCACTCATAGAATGACACCACTGGATATAATCCACTGCACATAAGTGCATGCTTACATCAATTTATCAAAGCACACTGTTTACACAGTGAGTTAAGAGTTAAACACCAACAGATTTGTTAACTAAAACAGCTCAGGAATTTGGCAGAACAGTTTCTGCTGGGGAAAATAAACTACGGTTTAATTTTGTTATTGTAATTCTTGTGTACTTGCATAGTGCTTTTTTCTTTTGAGGTGCCCAGATTGTTCATATGTTCAGCCTCTGTGGTTAGCACAATTACTTCCGTTGTAAAAGGCAAAGAAAATTGGAAAGTGAATGCTTGATTACTGCGTGAAAGCAGGAAAATCTTAATCATAGAAGTATATTCTTCAATGAATGCACTAAGCTGTTGTTTGTTCTTGTGCTTTTAATGTTTTTATTACAAACTGTCTTCTGGGGATATATCCAAAAAGGTGGTTAGCAATAAAATAAATGAAAAAATAAAATCCTATACTGATTACAATTAGCATCTCAGTGTGCACATAGAGCTTCATTTATTTATTATCAATCTTTTAAGACAAGTTACAAATCGATCCAAAGTTACTGAAAGTACATCTTGTATCGCCATTCCACACCGGCCCAGATTCTCTTATACCCAATGTAATTTGCTAATGCTTTCCTAAAGGTGATTTTCGTGCCTTGCAGTTAGCATTGGACTTAAATCCATAGTCTTTGTATACATAGAGGGGTGTGTGTTTTCTGAAATAAAGCTTCTCGGTTCTCTACAAAATGAAATTTAACAAGTTACAAAGATACCTCCAATGGTGTAATAAGTTTAAGGTTGTTTTCCAAAAATGTAAATGTACATGCATGGTGCCAAATACTACTGACATGCTTCTGATGTAGTAAATTCATGTATGAAACTGCCCTAAGTTCTTTGGGGGAGATCATCTGGTACTATTTGCCTGCTAACACAAATCAAAAGCTATGGAGTCATACCTGTTACACACAACTACTTGTTTCCACAAGCCTCCCTATCTGTAATTATTAAGCCAGATACATCCAAAATGTCCACTTGAACTGTATTAGTACACTTTTTTTTTTCTAGCATTGTGTTGTGCTTACTTTTCACTTTGGTTTTATATTGTTGCTGAAGCTTCCCAGAGTTCATCCTCATTCCATGATGGAGGAATGGTGGTGGTGGATGTTTGCTGACCCAAAAAAATGACTCAAAAATGATTCAGCAAAATACATTCTGATAGAAAAAGTGGTGTCAAGAACAATATTTATTCATGAAGAGGTTGAATAATATTGTTGAATAACAAGCAGGTTGTCACTGTACTGTATTACAATATTGTGCTGCATTGATTCCATAAGGTATAATTATAATTATGATAATGTATAGGTAGATCCTACAAAACTTAATTCAGCTGTTCTCATGTTCTGGTGTCCTTTTAAATGCATTCAACTTTATTTCTGTTATGGCCATGTTTCAGAAACTTACAGTTAGTCTCTGAGTCCGACTTAAAACCGTTTGTTTAATGATGGTCCAAAGTTTCAATGGCTTTGGAAAAAGTGAATTATGATGTTGTGTTTGCACTTACAACTGCTGCACCACCTGCCTGGTCACATAATTGCAAGTGAGGTGCTTGGAAACCAACTCACATTTACAACAGCTTGCAGTATCCTGTGCTCACCTGATTTGCAATTTTCTTTACTGATTACCAGCAAAAAACACCCATTGGAGAAGCTGAATTCACTTAATGACCACCATAAAATTTGTTGTAAAATTGGGTCTGACTTGACTTATGATTGCAATGACTTATGATGGAAATTCCAGTCTCAATTGTGGTTGTAAGTCGAGGACTACCTTCACAGTTCTTTAGATTAGCACACTTGAGAACGCAAGGATAAGACAAACTAATTGTTGTCATATCCATGCATTTGATTTACCAAACAGACTTTCAGTATGTATTTTTAAAGGGCAAATTTAGATCTCTCAAGGGTCTTTTTGAGCAAAATGTTTAGAGACCTAGAGTTTAAATTTAATGCCTTAAGAGTTTACATACAATTAATTAAAACAACAGGGACACAGGACTGTGTGTTATACCATATTGTTAAATTTTCATTGTTTATGAGCAGATCTCTATTTTGTTTATTACAAACCCTACCAATTCAAGTTATTGGAGTAATAATATTTTTTACAACAACTCCAAATCATTTTTATTTACAACTGCAGTAGCAGATAGACAGTTACACATTTCAAAATACCAGCACAACGTAGTTAAAGGTTATTTAAAAAAAATATTGACATTAGCAGCTGATTATAACATAACCACAGCTTGTTGGGAATTGCTGGATGAAGTGCAGTTACATATGGAACTGATCAGCAGAGATAGACACAGGGAAAAAAAATTCCGAGAAAAATAATTAATTTCCTTGCTGTTAGAGAAGGAAAGTCTTTGCAAAACTCATCTATCTGAAATGAGAGTTTCTTTCCTAAGTGTGAGATGTCATTATAGATGGCAGACAAATTGTGTTCTCCAATTTCCATGATTTAGAACCGACTTGAAATTTCCACTAGCCCATGAAAACCTGCCATTCCATTGAAGCAGAAGAGTTATACAGCTGTTGCACCATCTGATTCATGTTTCTCCTTCTTTTATGTGGCCTTAAAAAGCAGTCAGCTTTGTTTGCACAGCTATGGCCTTTTCAAGAAAAGGGAAAGTTAGCTTCATCTTTATTTATTTATTTTTGAGAATGCAAAATTCTATGGCTTAAGACATCATTATTTCTTTCAATTCATTTCAGAATCGAAATAGGATGAGCAAAATTAGCAAATTAGTTGGGTTGCTCAATTTATTTGGTTTTCCCTTTGTAAATTAAAACCTGCCTATCTTTTTCCAACTTAAAACTTTCCTGTGCAGGCTTGTGGGAAGGTTTAAGCTAATAACAAAGCACATATAATGTTGGAATGAAACTAGGCAGTTTAGTATAAAACTGAGCTATGGAAGGGCATTATGAAAGTCGGTCCAGTCTGGAACTTGCTTCTAATGCCACTGTTCAGCTAAATTTATTTAAACAACAGTGTCTCTTTCTACCAAATAATCAACATCTACTCAAAACACTGAATTTCCAAACCAGGATTCCCAAATAAAGAGTAAGTTTAAATATTTCTCTTCTTAAAAGATGGTAGATTTGTGAAACACCAACCAAACATATTTGGATCAGTTCCTTAGTGTTTGAAATCATTTAGGGAAATAAAAAAAAATAATGATAGGATTTTCAGCTCCACATAAATTCTTCACATTTTCTTTCATTGTTATTTCTAAAGCCCAGTTGAGAAGCAACTATTTGTTTTGTAAATTGTTCAAATATTTGACACTTCACAAGCGTCAGTGATAACCTTCCTTTTCATTCCTTTTTCCCCCAACATACTTTTTTTCTGGAGTGCTTGTTAACTTTGGCAGGCTTTTTATCATCTGAAGGTAGAGACAAAGCTTTTAATGAATGTCTGCTAAACAAGGGCTTTAGTGGTATTAGACAATGTTCAGATTTGCAACTGGCAGCCAAAGCCCATTGTTTCAGGGGCCCAGATTTGGGTCCTACTGCAGAAAGTCCGTTTACATGGTTTTAATAAAGATAGTATACAGTAACAGGCTCACCTAATAAGGTTAATAGGAAATAGAAAGGAAAGATTGAGAAATTAAGTGATCAGATGGTATTGAACCGATGCTGTAAGTCATGCTCAATCGATTCAACCACTTACATGTTGAGCATTCATTTAAAGGTGCTCCAAGGAAAAAGCCATACATAAAAATACTGAGCTGCTGACCTTCTAATAAGAGTAAATAACCCATCAGAAGATAATTCAGTTAACATAAGGAAAAATGGATAGGAGGACGCTGAAAGAAAGATTGCTCAAAAATTTGTATCTGCAATTTACTTCTTTGAGTACAAGAATGTTATCATGTAATGATACTTCAATGGTCACCTTTTCTGGTCTCTCATACCTAGAAACACCCAATGTATATTAGGCCTTCTGTACAGCAGTTATATAGAAGATAGGGATGGGATGATTCTTCTCAAAAGTGCCCTCCTCCAGTTCTAGATCACCATCCTCAGCAAGATACAACTAGAACCAATTATATCATGTTTTTGTTGCCAAACAAAGACAAGTGAATTCTCTGGGACATTTAATCTTCGGTCATTTAGTTTTTGTCACCGAACAGTCGCTTTAACTATTGGCTTAATCTATCAATTGAATTGTCCATTATGTCTTTCGTGGCCATAGAAATAGTTACAAACCTTAAATAAAATGAGCTTGAAGTATTAGATATTAATCCACCATTTATTCGCAAAAATCACAGCTTTTCTTTTACTAAGAACATTAATATAATTATCTTTTTATTATAGTAAGCACCAAGTCCAGAATGATCGAATATGGCCATCCCTATAGAGATCATTGCTGCCTCCTCTGCTCTAGCGTAGCAAACTCCACACCAGACAATAGCCAATCATCCTGCCCTACCAGGTTCAAAGTCCTAAAAGAAAATATAATGCTTGGATCATGAGTGAAAGGGGGAAAATGATGAGTGAAAGTATCAAAGTATTTTTCAGATAACAAGGCATATCATATACGTATAGACAGATACTGATACAAGGCATTCAGGGATACATCAGTAGGATGGCACCCAAAGGAAGCTGCTGAGAAATGCCTGGGCCTCAGACATGAGAGAAAGATCAAGCAGAGGGAGTGCCATGGCAAAACAAGACTCTGCATGGGATGTGCCATCAACACTAGATGAGTTGCCAGACATTGGGAAACTCTACCAATGGCTGGAAAGACCTGGATTGAAAGCTAGCACAGAGGTATTGATGATAGAAGAAGTACCGGCACTAAGCTCCAGGTCCATAGAAACGGGTGTCTACCACACTAGACAAGACCCGAGGTGCAGACCACGCAGAGAGGCCTCAGAGACAATGCAACAATAGAGTGTAAGATGAAATCAGTAGCAACATACACTGAACAGCATGACCAAACAGGTACTTGGTGCACTGGAACATCTGCAAAGTGTATAGTTAGACTCTCTCAAGTCCAGATGAAAGATTCCATAGAAGATTGTGAAGAATAATAGGGCTAAGATCTGGTGGGTAACAATAGCAATAGCACTGTATTTATATACCGCCTATCAGGGCTTGCAACCCTCTCTAAGTGGTTTACAATGTCAG
>JANHJO010004538.1:24804-35524 GCA_032468235.1 Pseudoxyrhopus heterurus | reverse complement strand
CCCCATGATGCTACCCACTGTGAAGGAATGGTTGGTAAAATTAATAAGCTTTGCTGTTAGTACTCCTCTTTCCTTCCATTTTCCCCAGCAATACAGTCTTTTGAGATTGCTGGATCTTCACATAATATGTCTGAAGGAGGATAATTGGACCACGGTCAGGGAATTCTCAAGTGGATAGTGGGTTGTATGTATATGTTTACTTTTTCAAGTGAGAATTCAAGGTTGATTTGTTCAATGATCTGTTTGGATTTTTTTTTTTTTTGACTGTCTATGCTATTCTCTTTTCTGACACCAAAATTTAAAAGTCTCAATACTCTTCCTGTCCTGCTTCTTTAAAGTCCAATTTTGAATAAATGAGTATAGAGCAGGAATGTCAAACTCAAGACCCATGGGCCAGATCTGGCACATGGGGTGCTTAGATCTGGTCTGCAGAGCCACCCTGGAAACAGCGAAGGACCGGCCTGTGGTACCTCTGCCAGTGAAAACGGAGCTCACGAGGGCCGTGTGCATCCCTCTCAAGCTTCGTTTTCGCTGGCAGAGGGTTGCAGGAAGCCGTTGCAGCCAAAAGTGGTGCTCAGGAGCCCGTTTACATTGGCAGAGCACTCGGGCCACCACAGGCATCCCTGATACGAGTGATGTTGAGCTGCCTACACCCACCCTGGCCATGCCCATCACAGCCCCTGAGGTCAAACACAACCCTGATGCGACCCTCAATGAAATTGAGTTTGACATCCCCAGTATAGAGAGACTAGCATGGCTTGCACTGTTCTGATCTTGTAGGTACAGACAATTCATGTATGTGAGTATCTTTCCCAAGTGCTAGTCTGCAGTGTATTACTTGAAGTCTTGTTCCTTTACTGTTGAGGGTGCTTTATATATTCTTCTGTCTGTCATGTCCATGAGGCCCCACAAGGAGGTCAGTATGGCTGCATCTGATCGCTATCACCCATTTAGCACTACCCAGAGAATATTTGTAGCATGCTATGGATACAGGCGACTTTCGTTCCTAATACTAAAAATATTGTGCAAGACTGCACACGGTGTGTGTTCTCTGGTTCCTGAGAAGATCTGCCCGAAGCAACACCAGAGTTGATTACCTGGATAGCTGAACTGGATATCCAGTTATGAGGCTATTGCCATACCCCAGTAGATGTTTTGTATATTATCATGTGGATTGTGTGTATATGTTTATTCTCTTTGTCATGTTGTCATCAGATGCTAAAAAAGGGAGAAAAAACACTCTGTTGATGTGGATTCTAGAAATTGTCTACCCACTTGGATATTTTCATTGTCAATTTTAGGGCTGTTTATTGTACCCGTTGTCATTAATTTGCTCTTCTTTATATTTAGGTTTAGTCTGATTTTTTTTCACTATACTCCTTGACTTTTATTACTACAGCTTGGAAATCCTTTGCATTTTTCAGCTATTACAGGAAACTTATAAATAGCGACACAGAATAGAATTTAAGTTTCACTGTAGCTATCCTTTGGTTCACACAGTGTGCGTTTAGACTTGCTAATCTTTTAGATGACTAGGCATAGAATACAAAGTTCACAAAATGTTCAGCTGCGCTTCCCATTTTGTCCCAATTAAGTCTATTTTTAATGCCACAGTATGTAACATCCCAAATATATTTATCTTTGGGGAAATCCAATGCAATGCCACCGCTACAGCCTCTGCTTTTCTGTTTCCAGTGTATTTAGAAGTGTGAGTGTTGCTTTTTTCTCACATCTCATGTTTGAACAGTATATTTCATATAAAAACAAAGGACTGAAAAAATAAATGTGTTGGTAAAATATATAAATGAAGTGTCATTAGGGAGGAAATAAGTAGAGTTAAAAAAAACAGTATCTATACCTGAGTGGAAGATGGTCCTGAATGAAGACCACTCCTCACCCAGCATATTAGAATAGAAAACAAATTATACACACAGACAAAATGCATGTGTAATGGCCAGGGTCCCCATATTTTAATTAAGTTTCCAATTCCAGCTGCAGTCAATCATGTAAATATTTGCCAACCAATCAGCCTGAGTGTATAAGTGTACATGTAGACGTATATCAATGCATGTCACACTTCACCTAAAAGCCAAATTCAAGCAAGGATCAGGATGATAATAATATTAGTAATAATAATTGGATTAATAACAATGAATCAAAATGAATTCCCTATAAAGTAAGATGCCTATTCATAAAATTAATCTATTTTCCTATATGCATATGCTTCTCTCTTGCACATATCACAACCCTCTCTCACCTATTCAGCTCTGTGTGTGTGTGTGTGTGTGTGTGTGTGTTTAAACATTATTTATTTTATTTATTTATTTTGCTGAATTTGCTTTGTTTTGTGATTTGGTTTTTCTCTCCAACAATCTGCCTTTTAGCATACCATTTTGTAAGAGATTTCGGGATTGAAGGGATGCCTATAATTTATAATATAAACAATAAAATAGGAAAATATAATTGCCGCTGTGTTAAGCAAGCTCTTTTTTGCTGGTCTTATGAGATACAGAAACCACCAGCAGGCCTAGAATATCATCTCAAAGGTTGGAAAGAACAATTGTCTCCTAATGAAAATCTCTAAAAAAGATAGAAAGCACCATCCTAATAACTGCATTTTATCTGATTAGATTAGAATTAAGGTTTCATTGAAATGTCTGTAAATCAGAAATTTACATAAATATTTTTTGCACCCGGTTTTTATATTCTTTATTTTTAATAACACATGGGTCATCCTTGACTCTTATTTTATAGTGTGTAGTGATTATGGGATTCCATTGATAGAAATTGTGATATTTATATATTTTAGGAAGGGAAGGGAAACATTCCTCCTGAGCTGTTTTTATTCTACCTGTGTCAGCTATGGATTTAGAAAAATGTATTACCTTTATATATGGAATTGCAAATAAAAAAAAACTCCTGGAACTAGCTTTCCGTGTTCTCATACTAAATTTCTGTTAATGAGCTGTGGTGGCGCAGTTGTTAGAGTGCAATACCGCAGGCTACTTCTGCTGACTGCCTGCAATTTGGCAGTTCAAATCTCACCAGGCTCAAGGATGACTCAGCCTTCCATCCTTCCGAGGTGGATAAAATAAAGACCCAAATTGTTGGGGACAATATGCTGACAATTTGCTTTTTAAAATCTGTCTCAGTTCAACATTGAGAAAGTTTTTTGTTTTTTTTTCATAGGCAAGCTTGGCTTTATCTTACCTAGCATCTAGCTTGTTAAGTAGCTCAGTCCTTTTAAACACAACAAATGGAAATAATAATTACTCTTTTAGGGAAATAAAAATAATAATAATAGTAATAACAACAACAAAACAACAATAATAATACTAATAATACTAATAATGTAGATGCATAGACATATATCATCTTTAATGAATAAAAGTATAATAATAATTTTATGATAAAACTCTACAATGATTTTTCAATTATAGTTTTCGAAATCAGTGACAATAATGGTTAGAGATAAAAAAGAAATCTTTTCTTATCTCTCTTCCCTCTTAACCATGGGTGTCAAACTCGCGACATCATGTTGCCGTCACGTGATATATCACAACATTTTTCACTTTGCAAAGCTGGAGTGGGCGTGGCCTGCACATGATGCATTCGGCCCACAGTCCACCAGTTTGACACTCCTGCTCTTAACAGACTGCCTGATGAGGGAAGAAAACTCTTACTAAATGTCTCAAATGATTGTAAAAAATCTCCCCTATTCTTCCCACATTCATGGGCGCGGGGGGGGGGATTTCCTGCCATATTTCTCTGTCCATTCTTGAGACTTCACACCCACCGTACCACCTTAAATAAATCTGAGAGTCCCTCTGTCTAAAGCAAGTCCTTTTGTTTGCTGATTGCCCAGTAATCCTTTCTGCAATCTAAAGAGTTCTTTTAAATAATTGACACAGGATCTGCATGGATCATTGAAATCTCAAACAAGTTACATTTCAGAGGGCAGGCTTAGAGTATGCCAGGATCACCTGAGATACATCATTTAATTCTTACAAAGGCTTAATAAAGTCTGCCCCAACTGTTAGGCCATTGTCACTTTGGAAACAAACAAAAAAACTTTGCTGGAAGAAGCAATGTATCATCATATCTCTTCCATGAGTGATTCACATATTCACTTTCCATCAACTTTCTTACAGCTTTGATGCCACAGTTTCTGATTTGAACATCCATAAGGGCATCATGGTTTATGTGGCATGGCAAATGATGTTTCTAATATGCAGCCAGAGTTAAAACTGCCTTGAGGAGCATTGTTTTTCCATTCATTGGTCATTTCCATCCATTTTGACTCAGCCTCTGTAATTAAGGTAATACAACTATTTTAGGTAGATCTAACAATAGTCTGATTCTAAATGTCAGGGTTTTTTTCCTCACTCCAATGTTTCCTAATTTTAGTTGTCCCCCATTCAGAAACAAAATTAGGAATAGGCATTTTTTTTTATTTATCTGTTTGTGATTGTGATATTTTTTTAAAAAAAGGAAAATATTCAGTATTCAAAAAATTCTTTTAGTTGGTTTGAATTGCATTTTGTCCCTTCACCAAGCTATTCAATAGTCTTTTTTTTTCAATCAGCAAGCTACTTTTTGTGTTTATGACAGATTAGAATTTAGCTCCTTATGATCTAATAGACTAAACAGAAAAAAGAATAATTTTGTTGAAAAGTTAAAGTTTTCCTTGAGCCAGGCTTGATTCCTGATGAAGGGTGGACACGCTTTGTAAAGGCCTATTCAAATAGTCATGTATTTATTTATTCAATTTATTTAAAACATTTATAAAGGACTAGCTAGATACCCATGCTTCGCAATGAAACTTTGTGATCAGGTTTCGCAGGAGAAATTTGGTTCACAATGCGTTGGCTCAGTGGTGGTCGGTGATTGAAACACATAAGGGAATATCACTCCCACTGCCTTGAGTCCAGAAGCAGTTCCATAGGTGGGAGGTGTAGACATTTTGGTGAGGTACTGACGTTTAGTACTGTAAGGAGCCGCAGGCTGCTCCTGAGTGAAGGAGTGGAACGCCTGCCAGTTTGAACTGTGGTAATGGAATGTGAGGCAATTGGCAGATGGAACAGAGTTCTTCTTAGGTGGGGGCAGGGAGTAGAATGTCTAACTCCTTAGCATCAGAGCTAAGGCAACTGACAGTTGGAACAGAGTTCTTTTCAGGTGGGGAGGGGGAGTAGAACTGCTTAGCATCTGAGCGTGTTAATTACTGTATAAGAAATACTAATGATCTGATGGTCATTTTGAAAAATCCTTTCTTAGTGAGCAGCTAGAAGCCAAGAGGAACGTATGTGCCAAATTTCAAGTTTATAGGCTTTATGGTTCTGGAGATTTCGTGATGAGTGAGTGGTACTTGGCTTTTATATATATATAGATTGGAAACTACCCATTTTATATGAAACTCTGGGTGCTTCCCAGTCAACAGTCATGAAAAGTGAGCATCTGATGGAGTTCTGTGGATGGGTCTTGCGGCTTTCAGAGTATATGGGTAACAGATTACCCAAAATCAATTAAGATCAATTTCAAATAATGAATTCCACTATTTTGCCAGGTATAGATGAGCTCCTAATAGCATATTAGTAATTACCTCTCATGTTTCCCACTTGTGTAAATGAGTAATAAACTATGTGTGTCTAGAAAAAAAAGTCATACTTCAGCTTCATAAAAAATGGTGTGTCAAATTTTGTCAGCTCAATTTTAAAACACATTTATTTCTCATACATGAAGAAATGCTGAATCCTGTTTCTCTCCTTTGAATTACAGATGAGTAATTGCCATAGCAACCTCAAAATGTCAGTGGAGAGCCAGGCACTCTGCCTTCACATTTCTTACGTATAATTGGCATAGCATTGTTTCCACTTGAAAGGGCCTAGAATGGACTTGTTTAGCATGACAAAATATGGTGTTTCTGATGGAGTTAGGGTATCTTCTATATTTTTGCAAGTTGCATTGCCAAAAAGAGGGGGTAAAGAAATAGAGAGAGAAAGAAAGGATGAATTCCCCATGGTGCTGGATTGAATAATTTATTTTTAATATGAAAATATGTAGATGAATCTTCACCACACATTTATGTAAGTTAATCCCAGTTTAGATGTTGGGAGTTTTCTCAGGAAACCTAAACTTTGATGATGTAAAGACAGTTTTCTAGAAATCAACTATATATCTATGAATATTTTTAGATGATAATGGAAATTATCATGCCTTAATTCACTTCTTGCTTGAATTTGGATTCATAACTCTCTTGTCTAATATCTGGTTTACTCCGAGAAACAAACAAATTCTCTGAACAAATAAATCATAAATCAATGATATTCTTATTCCATAACTGCTTGAAGGGGAGTTAGAAGCCTAACTGTCTCTAGGAGGAAACACTCTACTAGGACAGTGGTTATAGTATTCAGCTTGGTTCCATGGTAGCTTGTGCTACTTACCTATTTAATATATTTATATTCTGCTTTTCATCAAGAGCTCAAAGGGGATATTTATAGGACTACCTCCTCCATCTTGTTTTCTCCAACAGCCCTGTAAGCTCAGTTGGTCTGAGAGGAAGCAATGGGCCAAAGTCACCATGAGCTTCTATGGCTGATGGTGGACTAGAATCTCTCTCTATTCCTAGTGCAACATCTCAACCATTAGACCTGGAGTTCGATCCTGAGAGACTCAAGGTTGACTCAGCCTTCCATACTTCCAAGGTTGTAAAATGAGGACCCAGAACTGCTGGGGTAATATGCTGACATTGTAGACCACTCAGAAATGCTATAAAACACTATAGAGCAGTATATAAGACTAAGTGCTATTGCTATAGCTACACCACCCTGGCTCTCATAGTGTCATAAGGCTTTATTGTTGAGTTGGGTAACTTTCCCTTTTTAATTGAAAAGGTGTCTGGATTCAATAAGGGACTGTGTGAATCCAGATACACTGGTGGTCATTCAGGAGAAAATGAAGCACTTTGTTCAGCCTTTTGTCTGATTTATTCTCCCTTTAAAGCATACACTCATAAGAATCCACATTTATATCATGACCCTAGGTAATTACAGGTAGTCCTCAGTTAACAGCAGGAGGAATTTCTATCACTAAGCAATGTGGTCATAATGTGTGATATGACATGACCACATTTTTTTTAGCAATGGAAATCCTGGCAGTCCTGTTGCCATTGATTAACAAATTCTATGCAAGAATTCACTCTGATCAATGTTATTACTGGCTTGAGACCTTCTAGCTCTGATTCTCAGTAAGATAAGGGTCTTCCTCTTCTTCAACTCTCCCCACCCAGCTTTCACACTCAATATCTGTCCTTCTGGCTGTACTCCTTGGTGGCAGTGGCCAACTGAGACTGCTGAATGCCCTGGGTCTCTACTACAACCCCAGCACCATCAACAGCACCACCACCACTGAGAGCTGCTTTATTTATTTATATATGTCAGAAGCATTGTTATTAAAGTTTTATGCATAGGTATAAGTACAAACATTAAAATCCTAATTTAAGCAGTGCTTGCCCAGAAGCGTGCAACATCGACTGCATTCTGTTGCACGTTCATAAGGTCCTCAAGAGTACATTGGGCAGAGCATGGGGGGTGGGGGGCAAGTGTACATGTGTGGGGTAGTCTGCAGATCTCCAGATTTCCCAGTAGGCAGAAGTTACCAAGTATCCCCATTTAATCAAGGTATTTCTTGATCTTATACCTGTGCACAGTCTACTTAGCAACTTCTAAGCTTCCCAGTTTTCTTTGTGGCCAGGTTGCCAGCTCCTCTGCAGGTTCCATCCAGTGTTGATGTTTTGTAGCTTTCCATAAGTCTACTAAATTGATCAAAGTCTGAGGGCCGCACAGAGATGGATGGAGACAGGCAGGTGGAGGAATTCAAGCATCTCTCCAATGATAAGTGTGGATAGGCTACCAAGCACCCAAATTTTGATCACTTGACTGTGAGGGCACTACAATAGCCATAACTTTGGGGACCAGATGTATGTACCATTCTACAGTGGTTCCATACTTTGAATAGTTGCTGGTCATTAAGTCAACTAAAGTTTAACACTAAATACATCTATTATATATACCTTTAAAATGGATTCATTAGCATATCAACTGTTCTTTCTATAAAGAACCTTGTCACATTTTAATGTCATAAGACTATCCAGTTCAGATTATTGTGGTGTGTTTTATGTGTGCCATCAATTCAGAAGCTTCATAATATGATCAGGAATTGACTGGAGCCCACAGTGACCATCTAATGACAGAATAATAAGTGATTATTCCATCTAACAGCTTATATCTCAATCATGTTTTGCTTGTTAAAATCCACTCAGAGCCCTTTAAAATATTTCACATCAGGAGCTTTCAATAATGCCATGGAGAAATAATTTAGGATTTTCATTGGCATTAGAAAACAAACCTGCATTATTGGCCATCTTCTTCCTTGCATTGCAGAAGAGTCTCCTTCACATTTTGACCAATTGCCATTGAAACACAGCTGTGAGCTTACAAATAATTTTGTATCTCACTCATAATGGATGAGGGAGAAAAATATTTAAATCATGTTTGGTAGCCATGGAGTTGTCATTTGGGCAGACTAAAAGACTCTGGTGGTAATGGTGGAGACTGCACTTCTAGAAGAGAAACCCATAATATGCATATTTTCTCTCTCTCTCTCTCTCTCTCTCTCTCTCTTTGTGAGGGTGGTAGCCATATGGAGGGTTAGATGTGGGAACTAGAGTTTCGCAATACAGTGATACTGAAAATATCAATAATGAACCACAGTCTAGAACTCTGCATGAAAAATGGAAATCATAGTTCCCATGTAGATGTAGGAAAGCACCCAGAGGAAAAAAATACCAAGAGGAAACTTAAAAGGGATGTAGGTAAGGACTCATTTTAACTCGGCTCCAGAGAAGCCAACATTTTGAAATGTCTTCCATATAATTAAAATTCTTTATTAAAATGGAATCTTTAATGTTCAATAACTGGGAAATTTCATCTAATTCGGGGCCACTTAAAAAAGAAAACCTAATAGTACATAAGTTTCATAGGTGAAGATTGGGGAAGTTCATACAATAAATAACTTGCTACATTATGCTATTGCAAAGAGACAGATATATTTAGAAACCTCTGCAAGATCCAAAAAGCTAAATAAATATAGGTTTATCGTTCCAACTTAATAGAAGTCTGCAGGGAGTTTGAGGAATGGCAAATTTTGTTTTTGACACTCCCCCCCCTCTAGCCCCCTTGACTTAAATACTCCTGTCTGACCTCAGGACACAAGTACAAAAGACCCGGGAGGGTTGTGTAGGAATGTTGTGACACACAGGTTGACATTTTTCATTACCTTGCTTTTTAGCAGAGACCTTTGTCTAACTTTGGCGTTGGCGAGTTGGCATGTTGTGATATTCTAAGGGCATTTTCTCAACTGGCTTGTTGTGCCTCTCATTCATTCTTACAGCTTAAATTTATTCAAGCTAAGGGGGAAATTAATGCTAAGCAATGTGGAGAAATGCAGAGGCATTTGTCAGCTTTGCTCTTTAGAAGGGTGCTTGATTCTTCTCTATTTCTAACTGTTGAATCTGGGCCATAAAGAGAACATGTAAAAATTTAGCCTGATAGAAAAAATAATCGGTCTCCCAGACCTCCAATTTAACTTACAAGGCAGCTAGGAGAAAGGAATGAGAAATTCTGATGGGTAAAAATCTTTGTGTTGTGAAGGGTGTCATTAAAAAAAAAAGTATTGATATTGGCATTATCTATTCTTTTTAAAGAAAAAAAAATGATGGAACTAATTTTTTTGCTTTTGATGATACTTGGGAAATAAGTAGCCTTGGTCTAAATTACACTCACTAGGAGAAAGCAAGGGAATATCAGCCACAAAGAATCAGGACCACTGGTTAGTTTGCAGCATAGAAGATTTATTCATGTCTATACACAAGAATCTGGTCAACTAAAGTTTAACACTAAATTGATGCCAGATAAGGGTCAATGGAATTCAAGAGGGGTTGGACTTGGAGAAGTTGTGGGAATGCAACAATTCTAACCTGATGACACATTTAATTCTGCCCCATGATCTGTCTGCTCTTCTCCTACAGAGAAATGGGAAGCATAACCCCAGTTAAGCAATTTTAATCAAGGGAGATAGTTAAACTCATGTTTAATTCTCACACTAAAATTGTTAGCTCTGGCAGAATTATATCTGATGGAAATATGCTTGTAGGGGAAAGTAATACATACTGAAGAAAGATATTATTCACTTCATTTATTTCTAAGAATATATCAGTGCAGACGTTGGATAGCAAAACTATGCTTTTCATCTATTTCAAGCGCGGGAGAAATCAGGAGATCCAGGCAGTTCAAATGAATATAAAGATTTATTTCAAGCTTAAGTTCTCTACAAGAATCTGAGCTACTAGCAGTCAAGGAAAATGAGTGGGAATTAAGAAGACATTCAAGGTGGGCTGGACTTAGATCTCTTGTGGGTACGCAGGGATTCATGAATGATGACACATTTGACCCCTCCCTTGGGCTCAGCCTGGTGATCTCCTTCCTAAAGAGTTCAGACTGTTTATTCAGGGTAGCCCCAGATGTGGGATTGCTTTATTGCATTACAGCACAGGTCTCCAAACATGGCAACTTTAAGACTTGTGGACTTCAACTCCCACAATTCCCCAGCCAGCAGCGCTGAGGAATTCCAGGCGTTGAATTCCACAAGCCTTAATTTTGCC
>JANHJO010004537.1:344555-357237 GCA_032468235.1 Pseudoxyrhopus heterurus | reverse complement strand
ATATCAAGAAGCAAAAAGGGTGAAGGAAGTCAACAGACTGGTGCAGGAGTTTAGGTGCTGAACTAAAAACCAGGAAACTATAAATTCTAGACCTCCCTTAGGCACAGTAGCCAACTGGGTAACTTTGGGTCACCTAGTCATTCTCTTTCAACCCACGTTATTGGGGTCAGGAAGATAGGAGGCAGGAACATTATATAAAGAGTCTTGAATTGCACAAAATACAGGTTGTCCTCGATTTACAACAGTTAGTGACCGAAGTTACAAGGGCACTGAAAAAAGTGACTTGTGATCATTTTACAACCTTTGTACCGGTAGCATCCCTACGATCATGTGATCAAAATTCAGATGTTTTATACTTATGACCATCGCTGCATCCCAAGGTCATGTGATCAGCTTTTGCAACCTTTTGTCAAGCAAAATCAACGGGGAAGCCAGATTCACTTAACAACCAGGCAACTAACTTATCAACGGTAGTGATTCAGTTAATAACTATGGGAAGAAATGTTGTAAAATGGGGCAACACTGATTTAACAAATGTCTCACTTAACAACAGATATGTTGGGCTCAGTTGTGGTCGTAAGTCGAGGACTACCTGTAGAGGTGGGAATATAAATGTAATAATAAATATCAATTAAAAATATAAGAGAAACCACCAATATGGGTGTGCAACAGTAGAGAACATAAAAATAAAGAATCATAAAAATAATTTTAAATAAACAAAAACCTAATCCAAAGGATTCCCATTAATTTGCCCAGTTAAACAATTATCCTGTGACTCAGACTTCCCCATAAAGCCTGGAAAGATGTACATTAACTCTAAGGAAAAATGTTAAAAATGATTTCATTTCTAAAGTGTGCCTCGGAGATATAGCATTTTATGTTTTCCACCATATTAACACTACTTTGCAGTCAGAGGTATGTAATCAGTGGAGGGTATCAAGTTGTAGAGGCAGGGATGTCCCCTACAGGAGGTGGTTCTCTGGATACACAGCACAGAAAAGAGAGAGACTAAAAGAAATAGATTGTGGTCCCTATCCTCTAGACCAGAGATGTCGAACCTTTTTCAGTTTGTATGCCAAATTGCGCGTGCGCTTGCACATGCGCTCCCATGGCCCCCCACCCACAATGCAATGCATGGGCCCCCCACACATGTGCGCAGCCCCCCTGGAATTTGTAGGGGGTCGCACGCGCATGCATGAGGGGTGCATGCGCACGTGGCCCCCCCATGCACGTGTGCTCCTGTGCATGCATGCATGACCCCCCGGGATTTCTAACCCCAAAAGAAGCCGAAAAACAGCTGTTTTTGGCTCTTTTTTGGGCTAGAAGTTCTGGGGGTAGCGCGCGCATGCACAGGGGAGCTGGGCTGGGCAATGGCTGGCGTGCCGGGCAATATGGCTCTGCGTGCCACTTTGGGCACACGTGCCATAGGTTCACTATCACGGCCCTAGACAGTGTCTTAGATTAGAAGACAAGTTTTGCAATAGTACCACCAAATGATGCTACCAATATGGCTCTTGCCATTTTCCCATGGGTGAATTCAGGACACATCAAGCCACCTTCCTTTCATTTCTCTACAGCCAGACCCACAGTCCTTCTTCCCATCTTTCCCAGGGCAGTGTCTCTTGTAATGCTTATTATGCAAGCTCCCTACTGACTGTCAGATAACGTCAAAAGAAAATGAACGACAAACCGTTTTTACAGTCTTTTGACACCTGGAATGTGCACTGGGCATGCATGAGGGTAATGAATTGGATTCCAGAATTCAGGAGGTTTTTCTTAGGACATCCAGCAGTCAAAAGTCTTCAGGCTTAGCTAGGTTCAGAAACATCCAGGCTGGAATTTCTAGCTGGAGCCCCAGAGGAAGGCAGTCTGATCCCCCTCTGAACAATCCTGCCAGCCTAGCATATAATTCTTAATGCTATGTTGTGTTTTCCCTGCTTGTTCTCCCAGCTCACAAAGCAGCCTTTGTTCAGGCTGCTGCAGCACTTCCTCTTGCTGGCTGATTGGAAACACTGCAGTCACTTTTCTTCCAAATTTTGCTGTCGATTGGGCCTGGAGGAGCTTCTGTGCAGCAAAGGCAGCACAAGGACCTCTTCAGGAACAAATGGGCTAGCAGCTGTTGAAAGATGCTAGAGTGCTGGCTTCCATAAGAAGGCCAGTGGGAAGTCAGACACTGAGAAAGAGGTCTCTTATCTTAGGCATGACTGTGGTTGGACCCAGAGGAAAAGGGTTTGTAGTTAGAATTTTTTTGTCCAGGGAATCCAGCACTAATGGTTTTGATTGACAGCAGTAGCTTTCTTGGATATTAGGTGGGAGCTTGTTCTGATTAGCTGCTAAGCTTAACCGAAGATACCAAGGACTGAATGTAATCTCTTCTGGGTGCAATGCAGGTATCTGACTCTAAGCTAGAGCTGTGTCCTTGACCACTTTTTAATTCAAATGTGGGTTTTTACGCAATTCTGGGCATCAACTGAGCTCATCCTACATCACTGGGGCTTACCTCAGTTTCTAGACACAGGGGTGTCAAGCTGGCAGCCTGCGGGTTGGATGCGTCACGCGCAGGCCATCCCCACCCCAGCTCCGCGAAGGGGAAAAATGTCACAATATATCACGTGATGGCAACGTGACACCATGAGTTTGACACCCATGCTCTAGAGGATACTCTTTCTCTCTTAAGTCAGGAAAATAAACCTCAGAACTGATTCAAGTCTAAGTTAGGCTTTTTAAAACAAACAAAACATGCTTTTCTCCCAGCTTAGAAAATATCTTCAAAACGTCCTGCAAGAGAAACAGTTCCGTTCGCTTTCAGATGAAACGTTCATATTGCAACCCATTTGAGTGTTTCATCACTTGCACCTAATCATGGAATAAAATGTCCTGGAGACATGTTTTCCCTGCTATGCTCTGTGATGTAATCTCCTGCTATGACTAATATTGGCTTAAGTAATCTTGAGCTGTTCTAATGTTAAAGCCGTGTTTTTCCCTTGAGCCAACAGCATCCAGGGAAAGCTACAGGGTTTCTAAGACTTTGTTAGAGACAAAATCAAGTGACTTGCAGCAGGTAGGAATCAGAGAAGAGCTTATGGAGTGGTTTAAACTGAGGGGGCGCACACTCTCCTGGCTCATTACTTCTTCAGCTCTCTATGCCAGCCTTTTGATCTTGTCTCTGTCGGTAGCTAAGGAATTGTTTTTATTGTTATTTTATTATTTTTTTTCACATGTCACGCAGATAGGAATGCTTTCATATAACCTATTTGTTCTTTGCTTTTCTTTAGCTTCGCAGCCAGAAAATTGCACCTCTGCAACTGTGTTTATTTGCCTTGGTATTATTGTCACAAACACCAGTCCTGTGATCAGAGGCCATCTGTGGCCTACAATTGTCCACTTCATAGTGAAAGCATAACACTAGTTGTGCTGAGTCAGATCGGATCTGCCTGGTCCAGCATCCTCTCTCTATAGCAGCTTTGGAATAGTTATAAGCCCTGTAAGATGAAGGGGGGACACAGCTCTATTCTTTATGGACCCGTTAGCCAGAGATTTTCTGCCTCTGCTGGGTAATCCTGTTTTTAGGTGTCATATCTGGTAGCACTTAGAAATGGTCAAGATCATGGCATTTTTATGCAAGTATAATTTTACCACTTTTTATAAAAAGATATCAGTATTTTTTGGGGGGAAGTAAAACTGTTTGGTCTATATGTAAGCTGCCTGCCTCCCAATAGCTGTTTGAGAGACAAAAAACACCCAAACTTTTCCCCATCATGGAAGCAGTGATGGAAACAGCTTTACTTCTTTAATGCCTACTTGTCTGTCTGATAGGTGCCAAAGGAAACGAGCTGATCACTTTTGCACCCTTTGCAATATGTTGCTGCTGTTCTTACCTGCTCCTTTTTATTTCCATCAATAGTGGCCACGCTTGTGCCTATTCTACCATTGTTTAGTATCCTTGATTTGTTGGCTCAAGCTGACTTCAAGTATTCTGCCCTGCCGACCCCACTTCTTTCTGTCACTTTGGCACTGGAGCTACAAAGGGTAGGTCTTTTTTTAACAGGGTCTGGAGTACCAGTGAATGTGCTGCTTACAATGCACATGCATTGGCCTTATCCTCAATTGACCCTCCCATTATTATCTCCCTCTTACAGTATGTACTTGCTATGGAAACCGGTGACAACTTTTGAAGAGCCCTGAGAGCTGTCCTTGCATTCCCTCCAAAGGGTGCGAGGCTGGCAGAAAATCTTTGTTGGTTTTTCTCTGGTGCCTAGTCTACAACCAGTTGCCCATATTAAGCAGTTTCTGGTTTTGTGTCTGTACACTGTGTTAGGTTGGCTTGTACTGCACTGACTCCTGCATACGTTAAATCAAAATAGTCTCCCCACAATACCGTGGCCTAGAATGAATGTAACTGTTGCTGTCTTTCCAATATTTCTTAGGAGTTTTTTGTCTGGAACCTACGATCAAGGAAACAAAGCTGTTTTCAGGCAACAGCCACTGATTTTGCAACGACTTTTATCAGACTGCATGTCAAATTTCAGCAGTATAAATTTCACCGTTTCTATTTCTTAACAAGTCATCAGAGTCGCCTTGTCTAGAATGTCCTTCCTTTTTTTCTAGTTTTTTTTTAAAAATTGGCTAAACATGATGTGTAAACACAAATATCATGCTTTAGCTTTATGTATGAAGGATTAATGCATTTTCGTCTATTACACTTTTTAAAACCCTGGCTTAGCATGCTGTTTGAGCACAGTAACAGATTCTAGTCTTGTATCAAATAACTCACTGGTATGTGATGTATGCTAAGCAGAGGATGGAGCCAAGCAGGCTGGCTAGGTTCTCTGCCCACCCCAACTTCAGATTCACTTGAAAGGGAATGTGTGTGTGTGTGTTCATTTGAGCATGAATATACATTTTTTCCTCTTCTGAGAACCTAATAAAACAGAGTCTCAGATAATGTGAAAAGCTCTGTTCACATTCAAATTAACTCGGTTATCACCCTCTTGTGCCTCAGTGGCATATTTTTAGTCTCTTTCAATTTTTAAGGTTCTTTTTTTCAGAAGCAAAGAGTAATCTTATTAACCCATGGATATCACTAAAGGATCTATTGGTTTTGTTGCCATTGCCAAACACCTTCCTGATTTGGAAATTCTTTTATTTTCTTCTTCCTCTGTGCATATTGTTGGAATATAGGAAAGGTGCAATGCAGATGGGAAGAAAAGAGGAAAAAAAGTGTGATTTTGAAATGTTAGTTTTTGATTAGCACATGTGTCTTGCCAAAGTACAACTAACGCAAAGTCAACTTCAGCAAAACTTCTAAAAAGAAGGAAGAGAAGGGGGAACATTTACTCTACTTACCTATACACTTATGCCCATGATGGGCATGGTGGATCAGTATTTTAAGAGATATACAGACAAAACAGTGCTACATCCATGGTGACATGAAACCTCACATGCAATTCCAAGTGCAACTGACAATGGAAAGCAAGGAAAAACAGTAGAAAAAGGTTGATATATAGAAACAACTTATACTTGCTACGGAGTGGAAGATCAGTGGAAGATTTAATTTCATCATTTTATTCTGGCTAAATGAATCTTGGGATCAGGAGTTTTTCCACTGTCAATGCTTTAAATGACCATTAGCCCATTCTTTCCCTGTAGCAGTTCCTCTTGTGGCATTAGCTGAGTACTAAACACAGACATTTTTCACACAGGCCTGTGGGAAATAACTTTAAAACAAAGCAGAATGTTCTAAACCTTCATATTTCCATAGAGAAAGAAGCTCATTGTGTTCAATAAATTTAATTCTAGGCAAATATAATATGCCATGCCACCAACCAATTATTGCTCGATCATTCAGCCTTACCTCCTGAGACCATTAAGTACAAGTACAAGTGCTGTGAAAATGTTCTGACAGTAAGATAGCTCTCTGATCTCCAACAAATGAAGCATGCAGGTCTATTACACTAAGAAAAGAAGGCATTCAAGAAAGGCTTAGGGGTAGGCAATTTTTTTTTTCAACTGGTGAGAACATTTGGGTTCAGAGAGTATGTCATGAGTGGCTGTGGATGGGCCCCTCTGTATCCAGGAATTTATCATCTATGGTCCTGGGTGGGGTTGCACAACCTAGTACCTAACTTGGGGGCTGTCTTGGACTCATAACTTCTGCTTGACAAGCAGGTGGCAGCTGTGTCCAGGATCCCTTTGCCCAACTTCGTGTTGTGTACCAGTTATGCCCTTTTCTGGACACAGAGGTCCTCAATCAGTCATGCCCTGGTCATCCCCCAATTGAACTATTACAATGCACTCTACATGAGGCTACCCTTGAAAAGTATCCAGAAGCTTCAGCTCATGCAGAATGTGGCCATGTGAGCCAAAGAAGGGTACATATAACCTTTGCTGCATGAACTGCACTGGGTGCCAGTTTCCTTCTGGATCCTTTCAAGGTGTTGGTTATTGCCTATATGGCATAGGACCACACAGAACCGGCTGTGCCCCATCAAATCAGCCCATCCCATTCGTTCAGGCAGGGAAGGTGTGCTACAAACTCGGTCAATCAAAGAATTTTGACTGGTGGGATCTAGGAAGAGGGCCTTCTTTGCCCTCCCCATGCCTTGTGGAAGATCTTACCCACAGAAGTGAGGAAAGCCCCCAATCTTTTGGCCTTCTTCAAAGGGGTCAGAATTGCTTCTGTGGCCTAGCATGAGAAACACAGAGGCCCACACAACCATGGGGATGGCTGGCCACATGAAAATGCCCCCCTGCCTGTATTAACAATGGTTAATATCCCATCTTGGAATTCTTCACCTTCTGAAATTTTTATAATGTTGTTTTTAATCATTTTAAAACTTTTAATCCTAAATCATTCCGATTTTAATGTTTAATTTTATTGATGACAGTGTACTCTGCCCAAAGCCCTTCTCCAAGGAAGTTGGGTGGTTAAGACATATGAAGAATAAATAAAAAATAAATAAACAACCAATCTCACAAAATAGTTGTCCCAGTTTGCATAGCCATGAGAAATGTGGCATAAGACTCATAGTTTATCCAAAGGCAAAGGGAATCAGTTTGCTTCTTTGGCATTTTTTTTTTGAGATAGATTTCCAAAGCCCAGACTCTGCAGTCACCCACCATTTGTACTATCTCAGGATTTCCATGGGCCAAATGTGAAGCCTGGAACCATTCTTGGAAATAAATGTGATGTCAGAGAAATCCACTTTGGACTTCAGTGTGACATTTATTCATTTATCATTTTTAAAAAATCAACTATTTAAAAATTCAGATAGTGCAGAATACTTGGCAGGCACTGACTTTAATGTGCCCCATGTTACCTACTCCTAGGCTAAAATTAGCATGCCTTATACAGCCCAGGTTCATGCTTTGAAATCTTAGACAAAATCTTTTTTTTTTCCTTATTGCAATATGATTAGGAGTTTGGAAGTTCTGCATGGAGAGGACTGGGTTATAATTGTGTAGTGAATTATATCAAGGAGAAGGTCAAGGGGGAGTAGTCAAATTCTCTATGCTTCTGTATCTCAATAACCCTTCTCACATTCTTGGAATTCTTCAAAAAGGTGAATCTCATTAGTCCCAAAGAAGCTACAACTTTCCAGAGTATTTCTAACATGATCAGATAGATTGACTGAGTGCCTGGAGGAAGCCTGTCAAAGACTAAGGAAAGACCCCATATAAACAACTCAGGACTGGTTTCAAGAAGTATCTGGGCTGTGATCCTAGAACATTTGTGACCTATCTGAAATTAAGGTTGTAAAATTGTTCAGCTCCTGCAGGGAAAGATGGAAAAGGTACACTAATCCGGAGAAGCCACAGTTGAGGTTTGGAAGCATTCACATGCAATGCTGCCTTCTGTGTTCTTAGATCTTCTGGATGTGTTTGCTTATGTAGGCTGTGGACATTGACTGTTGCCATTCGAAAGTGCTGAAGGCACAATCCAAGGAAAGCTGCTTTCAAAAGAAATCTTAAGCAGTAAGTTGACTGTTGAGAATAAGAACTCTCACCCCCCTCCCCATTTTTAAGTGAGGGGGCATGTGTTGGGGCAGGCAGGGAAGGCTGTTAGAAAGGCAAATTCAGTCACATGCAAACTGCTTGGCCTTTCCATCCTACGTGGTCTGCCATCTCAAAGCACAGTCCATTGTGTCTGTAGGCCAGCAAAATCCTCCCCAGAAATTCCACAGGCCTTTCCCCAACCATCAATATGGGTTCTGTTGTGGCTCGCCCTGTTTCTTGTCTCCCAAGGCAGGACAAAAAAAAAGGGCCCTTTGTTTGAGGCTTGAAAGGAATAGCCCAATCCCACAGTTGGCTTGCAATCCTAATGTCAACTATTTGTTGCCTTGGCATTTCACATAAATAAGCTCTTCCCCCTCCCCCACTTTCTTCCACCCCCAAATATCTGAAAGCTTCTTCTTCGACTTGCTCCGCCCGAAAGCTTTCTTTAGCATAGGGGTCTTAGTACCAGGCAGAGAAGCATCTGTTCACAAATTACAAAGCTATATTCCTTATCCAGGGAAACAGGCAACAGGGAAGTCGGAACAGAAGAAAACAGAATAACAGAGTTGGAAGGCACCTTAGAGTTTTTCTAGTCCAACTCCCTGCACAAGTAGGAGACCCTCTATGTTCCAGACAAATGGCTGTCCAGTCTCTCCTTAAAACCTTTTAGTGACTTTAAAAGTCACTAAATTAAGGTCAGAGTCACCCAACATTCCTGAACTTCCTGGACGTTTTCACAAATGGATGCTTCCTGCGGTAGAAGTGTTGGATTGGCTAACTGTTGTTAAGGAGTCAGTCTCCTTAATCCCAAAGCAAATGTGCTTTCATAGATATATGCATATAGAGATGCCTCAGAGGAAATGGATGTAGAACAACTGAAGATTTTGGCGCTTGAAATGTCCCTCCTCTTATTTGCAGGTGGCTATATGTGAACACTGAGAAAATCACCACTTGCTAATGCAGAATATTCTCCACATCTGGCAGTATCATGGTCCACTATAGTTCCTTTTCTGTACAAAGAGAACAGCTTCAGGTCCCAGCACTAGAGCAACAGTTGGCTCATTCCTGCAAAATCAATAATATGATTATGATACAGACACGTGTTGTACAAAGCTGTCAGGAAAGTTAGGAAAACTAAGAGGCCATTTACTTCAGCTTTGTGTCACCTCCAGCAGTGGTAACGGTGAGCACAGATGTGGAAGTGTGTGATCTGACATTTCTTTTAAGAAATGCAAGCACTCATTAGGTTCAATAGCTGACCTACCTGTTTCTCTATAGTAATGGTTAATTGGACAGAGTTTTCTAGCGTGAATTTATCAAAGCTTTTAAAATACACTGGTGACCACTGAATGAAACTTGATCTAATCTAATGCAACAAAGTTGGAATGAGGAGTACTTCCATCCATTGCACAGACTTGGTTTTATCCATTCGACTGCAATGCACATCCATTCTTCCAAATGCAGATGCTCAGCTTCTCATTCCCATCTACAGCACTTGCAATCTTCTTTCCATTCACTGTATATTTGACCTTTTACACCCATTCACTCATACACCCATTGTGCATATTTATCTTCTCTCTCCTAAGAATATGAATATGGTCACCTTCAATCTATATGGTGTGATTGTATTCTTTCCACCTCTTCTTTCCCAGCCCATCTTCAAATCCCAATCTCTGAAAAAGTTTTTATTTTGCAGAAAGTTGCCATTTAAAAAAAAATGGATGCAGACTATTTACAAACCTTTTAAATCAATTTGTTTTTTTTTAAAAAACCTAATTGAGCAGAATACTACCACACTAATGTGCCTATTCCTAAGCTATGTATTTGGTTTCTCATTAGAATTATAGAACAGCCCATGCACCCAATTCCTTTAACATGTGTTCACATTTCTTCCGTTGATCAGAATTCCCCTTCAGTGTTTTGAAACTCATCAGCCCATTAATGTGACCTATAGTGCTTCAATATCTGAAAGCTACACTAAATTCAGAGGACATTTTGCCCAAACCATTTTGATGAACCCAATAAATGGGGGAAAATGCAAGATAATTTGTTTTGTGGTTCACATTCTACTTTAAGATGTACAAAGATAAATTGATCTCTGATTTAATGCAAACCAAATTAATTAACCCAAACCAAAGTAATTAACCCTTATTCAGTGCAATTTGAAAAAGGCTGAAAATGTGGTGTTTTAATCAGTTCTAATAAGATCAGGTTGATGTAGTGCTTCTGGATCAAACATTTTTAAAAAATGGTGAAACACAGAGCATCCTGTAAAAAAAGATAGCATTCCTCTGCTTTTAAGTGGTAACAGAAAAACTTCTGAAGTTTAGGAACACTTCTCAGGTCCTTAAATGACATAAAAATGATTATAATATTCCTGTGCTGCTTTTATCCAGAATGAATTCTTTTGTGTTACTATGATAAGTTTTGATTATTCAGAAAGTTTTCTCTTTGTATGTCATAAAATAAGACCCTGCTGAAAACATCTACTGGACTAGCATATTGTTTGAAGTTGAATTATATCTAAAGACTGAAATGCACATACTTATATTGGTGGGAGGGAAACTCTTAGCCCTATTCACAGACAAGTCTTTTGCATTATACAAAATTTTTCTTCCAGACCAAAGGGAAAGCATTTCCCACCCCCACCCACTTGTCTTCGAAGACAGGAGAGCCTTCCAATCAGGGGGCCCAGAGTGAGTGAGGATTTATTTTTATTTATTTATTTATTTTAGTAAAATTTATATGCCGCCCGACTCCCGAAGGACTCTGGGCGGTGCACAACATATTAAAAATGATATAAAAATATAACAATTTAAAATGCGTATAAAAAACATTCTCTCGCTCAATCATAGTCAGCCCCAAGCCTGCTGGCACAACCAGGTCTTAAGTGCCTTACGGAAGGCTAACAGGCTGGAGATGGTCCTGATCTCCGAGGGAAGTTGGTTCCACAGAGTCGGAGCCATCACCGAGAAGGCCCTCCCCCTTGGGCCCGCCAGGCTACACTGTTTTGCTGACGGGACCTGCAGAAGGCCAACCCTGTGTGACCTTACCAGGCACTAGGAGGCAAATGATGGTAGGAGGCGGTCCCGCAGATACCCTGGCCCTGAGCCACGTAGGGCTTTAAAGGTAATAACCAACACCTTAAATTGGGCTCGGAGACCAATCAGAAGCCAGTGCAGCTCGCGCAAGAGAGGTGTTATGTGGGTGTATTGGGGTGCACCCACTATTGCTCGATGAAAATCATATGCCAAAATAAATAAGGGACAAGGTTGGGGTCTTTCAGTCTTTGAGTATGTGTTGAATTATGGGAGTAAGGTGCTAGCAATACTCTATTAAAAAAAAAAATAAGTAGACACAGTAATGGTAGCTCTTCCAGATTTTTTTAAATGTCCGTCTGCAAAAGGTTTCCCCCCCAGAATCACTTTTATCTGTCCTTTTTTGCTTTTACTACTAGTTCTACACATTATCTGGACATTTTGAATTGTAGACCACCAATTTAATTTTATTTCTCTTTTCCCCAGCCCTTTCCAGTTATCATCCCATGCCCTGCACACAGACTATCTTTAAACAAGAACAAATGTTAAAATGGCCTCTCTGTCAGCTTCTTGTTGGAATTGTGTATAGTACCACAGTTTTAATATGTTATCTTCACCCCCATCCACCCCTTTCCCTTTCCCTAACATATCAATTCTGTTTTGGTCTTATTTCTCTATGCTCATGTTGGCCCGACAGTGGGAAGCCATTTGACAAAAGCTTTTCAGTCAAAGGGGAATCTTTTCCAAGAGTTGTATCTGCCAAGTTTTTTGCTTCAAAGGATTTGTTCCCATTAAATGGCTTCCTGCCATGTGCTGTAAACTCAATCAGTCTAATGGACATAATACAAAAATAAATTGTTTCTTGATTGTAGTAACTATAAAAAAAGAACAAGAAAGTTAGCCAAATGGTAGAGTTTATAGGTGCAATGTTAAAGATGCCGTGATAGGAAAGAGCTTTGTCCCATAAAACTGCAACTAATTTGTTTTAGAGTGCTTCTACACAAGGCTTCTGAGCCAGTTTGAAAACAGCTCTGGATTTCTATGTCCCTGTGACATCAATAGTATTCAATGTAGAGATTATTTATTTTTGGCTCAGCTGCAATGTATTAATACTGCCACAAAGCTAGGAGACCTCCACAATGAGAAGCAGTTTTGCACAAGCTGTGTCTGTACCATAATCATATTGATTTTATAGGAATGAGCCAATTCCTGCAAAACTAAGGGAATGTTGTTGTTTTTTATTTTTGTTTTATGCTGTGGCTCCATGTCCCCACTGAATGGAACTCTTATTTGATTGTGTTCCTTTTGGCAGAATTGCCTTCATTTTTTTTTTTTTGAAAATTTGGGATAAAACACCATGTCAGTGTTAATGCACTTCATATTTTCTCTGGAGTATGCTGATAGCTTTGAAAAGGGTATGCCACAGCCATTGTGAAAATATCTGCTTCGACCAGAAAGCCAGGAGGGAATGAGGAAAAAAGGCAAGGTTGCCCCACCTTACCTTAACTCACCCAGTGTAAGAGGAGGGAGAGGGAAACTGTCAGGCTTTCAAGATTATGTTATAACTAGCTTATTACCCGGCCTTGCTCGGGTTTTTATTTTATTTTAAGGAAGTATATTTCTGGTGGCATGTCCTTCTGGGTTGTTGT
>JANHJO010004537.1:306456-316765 GCA_032468235.1 Pseudoxyrhopus heterurus | reverse complement strand
CCTCCTCCTCCTCCTCCTCCTCCTCCTCAGCTTCGACTGGAGAAAACAACCTTCTCCAGTTGAGGGAAGACACTTAATGCCACCCAACATCACTGACTCTGCCGAGACATTTCAAACCGTGCAGACGAACCTGCTCAAAACATTTTCACCGATTAACAAATGCTTGGGAGTTAGTTGCACGTTCTGTAAATTCCCTAAAGAAAACGTTTAGGAGAGTAACTTTTTTTAAAATTGTTATTATTCTCCTTTTGCCTTATTGCTTAAACCCCTGGTGTGGTTTTCCTTGTTCGAACAGGTACTACTACCAAAGAGGCATCTTAGCCAAAGTGGAGGGCCAACGCTTGGTCTACCAGTTCAAGGAGATGCCAAAGGACATCATCTATATCGACGACGTAGATCCCAACTCCAGCCTAGACTCTTCCGATTCCTCTTTACTCTCCACCCCCGGGGCCAACAGAAGCCAAGCGGGCAAATCCAAGGCCTCTTCCAATCCGGGCTCCAAAGGAAGCGGATCTGGCACCCTTCTAAAATTGCCCTTCAACGCCAAGACCGCCAAACTGAAGCCGCCCTTGGAGACTGTACCCCAGTCCCTGCCTCCTTTGACCTCCGAAGTGCTGACGGCGATGCAGACCAGCCCGTCAAACCATCCCGCCCAACTTTATCGGACAGTCCACTTAATGCCGTCGGTGCAATCCATCCAGGAGGGCCACGCGGCCGTCACCGGTAGCTTTCTGGACGAATCCCTGAACCCTTCGGTTCCAAACATCAGGTAAGGAAAGAAAGCGAAGCGGATCTTGGAAAAAAACGCCGGGGAGATCTTTCTCGTGGCTTCTCCCGTTATCCTACGTGTTCTTTCTCCCTCGTCGGAAAAGCCTTTTGAGGGTTACCAAACGGGAGACACGTAAAACAAAAGAGATCCTCTTGCTACGTTTCGGGATCTCATCTGGGTGAAAAACATAAAGGCACTTGGGTTCTTTTGGGCTTTTTTTTTTTAAGTGTACAAGTTATCTATGGAGATTCTCGGTCATCTACCTTTTGCGGCCTCCAACCAGGTGTGGCATTCAGCTCGTTCGGGCCGGTTCAGGTGAACCGGATGTTAATTTTACATCTGGTTCACCGAACCGGTAGTTAGAACGACTGGCTGCCCCTGCCCATCCCGCCCCGCCCCACCCAGGAGTCTCCACATGGCCCGTTTTGGATCCCAGGTAAGTGCAGGGACCGCACAGCGGTTCCCGGAGGGCGAAAAACGGGCCTCCTGGAAGTGCCGGAAGTTGGAAAACAGGCCTGTTTCTGGCTTCCGGAGCCTGGGCAAGGCCGTTTTCGTCCTCCCGGAGGCTCGAGGAAAACCTCTGGAGCCTGGGGAGGATGAAAACACCCCCCCCCTGCCGTGGTGCAGGAGGCCGAGTAGGCCACGCCCACCATGGCCACGCCCACCCAGCAACTGAGCAGAGAACTGGTTGCTGGAATTTTTGAAACCTACCCCTGCACTTACTGCAATATCTTCCCCAGCACATTAGTCAGAGAGGCAAGACATCTATCCTATATCCCAGAAGAGACTATGAACATGAACAATCAAGTATTTGAACTGATCAATTTAGCACATCTTATCAAATCAAATGTCTTTGAATCAATTCAAGTATTGATTCAATGAGCACAGAGGCTATGATTGAAGTGGATCTTTGAAATAAACTGCAAATTCAGTTCCAGCTACAAATTCAAATATCTTGGCTAATTGACATCTAATATTATCATCTCATAGTCTAGAAGAGATGTTTGGGGTATGGTCAAACAAATGCTCTAATTGGACTATGCTATAATGGCAGAAAATGCAATTTCAAAACTTCAACAATTTCTGTCATGACTCATTTAATTCTTTCTGTCATAAATATATTTGGCCTCAGGCGAGCCACTCTGTCTTTTCTTTAATCTTCAGTGTTGTTGTATAGATTTTGACTAAATAATGCTGGTGAAGCACTTCAACGTTTAAAGGCATTTTCACAGCCATCTCCAACAATCAATAAGAATTTCCATTGAAATTAAGAAAGCACAAAACAATTAGTTTTATAATTCACCCAGTTTCACAAGAGCTTGTCAAGAAGAGCTGCATCCATGGTTTGATGCTTGATCTTCTGAAGGGTAATAATCCAGCATTCTAACATTCTGGTTTAATGCTACAGAATTGTTCATGGGAATTTATTGAATGTGTAACACAGCCAAGTATTCTGTGCTAATCAATTTTTTGTGCTGAGCACGGTGATCAACAATTCCGGCAACAACCTTAGAAGGATGAGGAAGAATTGCCAACAGAGTCTGTATATTAAAAGTAAAATGGAGAAAAGAGTGCAGCACAATCCTCAAAGAGAAAAAAAATGGTTTCATCGCTAGGGATGAGAAAGTTTTGCACTCGTGCTGGGAAATACATCTATTGTCCAATCTCTAGCCAGATGTTTGTGTTTGGACTGGGAACAAGAGTCAGGCAGGTGAATGGAAAAGAGGAAAAGCACACCCTGTCCTTTAATAGCAGGAAACAGCATCCAAAGGAGGAAGAAGCTGTTTACTGATAGTCCACTGAAAGATCAGGGAGGGAAGCCTCGAGGTGAGCTTCCTAGTCTCCCAGGCTGTATATCAATAGAGTGAGAAGGAGGGAGGATTAATATATGCCATTCCATATTTACATAAATACACTGAAGGGGAAAAACATAGAAGGAATTTATATGAAACAATCAACAATCAGAAGTTGCATTGTTTGATCTTGCAAATCTAATGTAATCTGTTAGTTTCGCTGTGGGAGCTAGAGATGAGAATTCCTTGGCTCTGTGGAAGAAAGGAAAGAAAATGAACAGTACGTGATCAAAACGGTAGAACTGCAGTTCCCAGTTGTTAGACATTAGTACAACAAGGTACAGAAAACATTGTTATGAAAGGCAAGTTAACCACATATGAATAGGACTTTTAAAAAAACAACAAAGGCAAGAAAGAAGGTAAATCCAGAAATATGGAGTTGATTTCTTAGTTGCAAAGAATATGGAAGAGAAAATCTGTAATTTGCCCCAGAAATACACAGTTAGATATTTCAGGTGGTGATGGCTGTAATCACTTATGACTTTGCAAGAACCTTTTGTTCCTGTAAATATTTACATTAGATTTTGTCTCTACAATTTCTATAAATTGAGGCATAGTGTTCTACAACAATGCCTTTCCATTCTGAGAATGGGGTGGGAGGTTGTCATTGTCCCCTTCCTAGGCTGAGAAATACTGACTGGCCCAGGGTCACCCAGCTGGCTACTTGTCTAACGCAAAACTAGAACTCACGATCTCCCGGCTTCTAGCCTGGTGCTTTACCACTACACCAAACTGGCATTCAAAGTAAGGCTAGGACGTCAGGGGTCTTCAAAATTGACAGTTTTGAGACTTGTGGACTTCAACTCCCAGAATTCCTCCTCCAGTCATGTTAACTCAGGAATTCTGGGAGTTGAAGTCCACAAGTCTTAAACTTGCCAAGTTTGAAGACCTTTGGGCTAAGTAAATCATTCAGGAGAACACTTTATTCACGAGGGCATTACAAAGCAAGCCTTGCTGCTCAAAGTACTGATTGTATCCTCACAACAATCCAGTCATCCACATATGCATTCACCAAGGACATACATAAATTTTATGGATAGCGGGAGAGAAAATTGTTAAGAAAAAAATCCCCTCAGATGTCTTATGTTGCATTCCATGATTTTTCCATTAAAATTGATATGCAAATCAGTATTCTCTTGGCCTCTTTTTGAGGATACAAAAGCAACCGCCCTTATAAGGCCTGTAAATCACTATGGACCTTACAGAACTTGCTGAGAGTGACAGCTGAAAGCATGTGTGTGCCTTTGTGTGCGCAAAAGCTGAAATCCTAATAATCCCAGCTGGAAAGAATTCAAAGAGCTGAGCCTGTGATCTGATTTGCAGCTTCATCGATGTTTTAGACAAGTTCTGTGCATGCTCTGGGCATAGGAGAAATGAGGCAACAGTTCTGCCTGGCTTTATGGGATGAGGGTTGTATCCTGCCCTGGTGCTTTCTCCTATTTACAGCCAGTGCTAGGAGACATCTTGGCAGCGTTCCTCTCGCCGTTCTTTCCTCTGTTGCCCTTGCTTGCCTTCCAAACTCATTCCTGACACCTAATCACTCTCTTTCTTCAAGTAATCGGAGAGGCAAAGAGGAGGAGTTCTCCCTGTTCTGTTCAGCAGTAGGATGAAAATCAGGGATCTGCAAAGCATTAAGAAGTATTAGTGCTTCACAATGTGCATTGGTGTGAACAAAGCACCATTTAGAATGGTTAAAGCAGCTGTGCCATTTGCAAGGCTCATGCAACTATTCTGAAATCAGCTCCTGCTTGACTCTTTATGCATATGCATGCAGAGCCACTTCGTTTCACTGGCAGTCCCAGCAGAAATGATAGACAGATGATGAGAGAGAGAGAGACACAGAGAGACACAGAGAGAGAGACACACACACACACACACACACACACACACAGAGAGAGACAGAGACACACAGAGAGAGAGACAGAGAGAGAGAGACAGAGAGAGACAGAGAAAGAGAAAGACAGAGAGAAAGACACACACAGACACAGACACACACACACACACACACACACACACACACACACACACACATAGACACAGGTCATGCAATGCCTTCAATTTGATTGTGGGGGAAAATCCTGCAGATTTTTATTGTATCAACTACAGCATCTATCTGCAAGTGATTTAGATATAGAAGTCACTATCTGTTCCTGTTTCTAGAATCATGCATCAGCCACATGTTCCTAGAGAAAGATACCACTATTTTAATGAATTCAGATGGATTCTGCATTTGTACTTCCACAAGTCCTGAAGCATCATAGGATTCTCTGCTACTGTGTTAAAACACAGTTTACCAGAAAACAACGCTTATGTGAAATTTGCTGTCCCTGTTGATAATCCCTTTCCTACTTTGCTGGCTTCTGTTCCTTGTCACCTGACAGCACTGCAAGATAACACCTAACAATGCCTCTGATACAACTTGCAATAATAATTTGGTGTAGCAGTTAAAGCACCAGGCTAGAAACCAGGACACCATGAATTATATAGTCCCATCTTAGACATAAAACCAGCTGGGTCACTTTGGGTCAGTTACTGTACAGAGAGAAGGCAAGAACAAACTTTGTCAAAAAAGCTGCAGGAACTAATCCAGACACAGACACATACACACATACATGGAAGGGCAGTTTTAAATCCACTGCAGTTAAGGGTCAGTTCAGTCTATCCCACAAATGGACCAGGGATGAGGTGAAGGCAATGTCATGGGGACAAGGTAGAAAACAAGTATTGCCGCATTGTTCCATAATTTTGGCCAGTGGCCACACTGCCTAAAGAAACATGTACACATCTATGCTGTATATATGGACCATATAGCCAGAGCGACTGGAAGGAACAAATAAGACCAGCCAGTCCATTCTTCTGCAATACAGTATATAAACCATCATAGTGTCTCTGTGATAGATATCTATCCACCTTTGGCTATAATACTTCAGGCAAGACATATCCAGTACTTTTCTTGTACAACTCTTTCCTACAGAACAAGAGAAATCAAATTGCTTTTACCATCTATAATATGATATTGTCCACTGGTGAGGCATTGAGTTTCAGAGAGTGGTAATTCTTCCTAATGTGTCTACAAATATGCCTGTACCTAAAAGAATTATAATTACCTTAACCATTCTATACCCATTACATGAATGAGACAGAGAGAACTGATAGAAAAGGGGGAGGATCTCCCTCCCACTCTGTATCTGACATCATAACTGCTGTTCTATGTCATAGTCAAATTAAGAGAAGGGAAAACATATTTGAATGAGGTGGGGTACCAGGCTTGGATTTGGGAATGTCTCATATCTTTGTCAATGTTCCTGGTCCTGCCTTTAATTTAGAAAAAGAACGAAGGGGTGAGGCCAAAGGACACTGACGTTAAGAAAGATGGATCTTTTGCCTACATATTTGCCTCCACAAACGTAGCATGTACACAGATACTATTCACAGGCATTTACTCAAAGCGTAATATAAATACCACTTGAGTTTAATAAATTTTAGGAAAGCTTGTTTGAATCTTCTGTCAGACCAGACTTCTTAGCTCGTAGTCCTTGCCATAACTGTTTAGTAAATCTTGTATTAGCATTCATTTGTATTATGTCAGGGTTGCTATGAATAATTTTTAGCTGAGACTACAAAAGGAACATTATTAAATATTCAGATGATTGTTTTCTTTAGAAGGAGAAAAGTCATTAATTTGTATCTGCTGACCAAAATCAACTCTAAATATAAGTAAAATTTGTTTTATAACATTGCCTGAAAAAAAAAAAAGAGTTTGAGAAAGCTACAGGTCTGAACTCTTAAAAACAAGAGCCAACTTCAGACAAAATGACTCCAAATCCCCTCACACAAAATAACACGCCAATGTCATTTTCAAATAAAAACTTTTGAGAATTATCTGTAGGACACACAAAGATGGAGAATTCTGTGCTAATTGTGATTAAATACTTCTTTAGTTCAATGGTGATATGATAAAAAAAAAAAAGATGCCCTACTTCCAGGTTAAAATCCTTCACAAAGGAGCTGTTGCTTTTGCTCTTAGGAAAAACAAAGTAGCTAAGAGTTGGTCTTGTGAAGAAATATCTTTCTTTAATATTCTGAACAGGAGAGCAATTCCAATGGCTATTTTAAAGCATAGACCCACTGATGTTTCCCATTTGAAAAGTGTAATGGCAGAAAAAAATATTGGAACATGTTTAAACTGTGGTATACTTTAAAAAGACAATTATATATATATATATATATACAGTATATATATATATATATATATATATATATAATATATATTATATTATATCGACAATTTTATTATTATATTTTTATTATTTTATTACTGATAAGGGAAGGGAAACATTCTTTATTTTCAAAAAGAATGGTTTGAATGGGCCCCTTAAATGAATGAATGGTAACATACTCCCCTGCTATCTACTTTAATTTGAACCTGTGTTACCATAGGAGCAGTAAAATCCCTTACCTGCCAGCTAAATGACAGCGCTTTTTTCTATATGGCTGCACTGTATACTTCTATAGTATACTAACATGACAGAACTGTAAGTTCTTTAAACTCCATGGACCAGATTGTTCTTTGAAGTTTGATAAATTCTCTGATAGTAATGGATACCACTTTACAACTTTGAGGCATATAGCTCCCAACAAACTTATTACCCGCACCTTATAAACTGCTTTTTTACCCCACCGTATCTGTTGATTTTTGGGCCCTTGACCCTCAGTTTTGAACTTGAAATGGTCCATGCTTCTTCCCGTTCTTCAAGATATTTACTTTCCAAATATTATCCTCTGTTTAGAGCACAGAGAGCTGTTGGACATCATCTCATACAACAGGGGTGCAAAACCCCAAAGACTTGGATGTATGGGATCTGGAGTTTCCCCAGAAGTGGTTATAAAATTGTAATTGTCATTGATACAAAAAGATTTAAAAAATTAAATATAGATTTAACAATAACAATAACAATCATGTTATAGTATTTAAATAAAAATAGAATTTGTTTGCTTTTTCCCCTTGACACTTCTCATTACTTTGTCCTGGCTATACCTTCTTTATGGACTCTGGCGCTTTGATATTTTTGATGATGCAATATCAAAGAAGATTAGACAAATACACAGAGATAAAGGACATCTAAGTTTACTGCCACTTATGTAATATATTAACCAACAGTAAGAATTACACGTCTCTTACTACTGTTTGCTGAGGAATCTGGTGGGAAGATTCTGCTGAATTACAGAAATGTTTTTCTTGTGGCTTCTGATAAGCATATGACAAGTCCTTATAGGATCTGAATGATGACCTTCTTATAAATAAAGTTGTAAATTAAGTTGATTCTTGTGGACCCCGCTTGTTTTTAACAGAATCTTCCTTCCTGTTTTGTAAATATTGGAATTTTAAACAAAAAAGATTAAAAACAAACAGAAAGTAATATTTAGAACAGAAGAAGGAAAGAAAAAACTATAGAAGTAAAAAATGGACAAAGGCAGAAGTGCTAGGAAAAAAGAAAGAAAAAAATAAGTAGCTTTTGATGGGTTTTTTTTGCAGTGGTTCTAAGTATAAACACTACTTAACCTCTTGGTCTATGGTTACATTTCATATTTTCTGACATAAATTTATTTTTTTGTGTTTCACACAAAAAAATCCAAAAGGCGCTCCAATCTGCATTGAACTTAGATTAAAACTGTCTATTTAGCCTTCTCAGCAAGTTCCATCATCTTCATCATCCTTCTCTCCATTGTGGGCAGAGTCAGATCTTTCCTGCATTGTGCATACGGTATAATAATAGTCTCACTGCAGTTAGCATATATAAAAGCAAAGTTCTGTGATGTTCCCCCCCCCCCAACTTTTTACATTCTTTTGAATTCTTTTGAATCTTCCTTCCGATATGATTAAGAGCTGTATTATCTTATGCTGCTTTTCCTTTCCCAAACATAAAAAACACTTTATCTACCCATAGCAGTTACAAAAAAACGATCACATCTGAAACAAGATTAAATATTATACTAAGCACTTGTCCACATATACACATGCAGGCACGCACACACACGTTTTGTGGTGTCTCTAGAAAGTTTGGTTTATTTAGGTAACTAAGACAAATGCTTATCCTGAGTTTGACATTCCTCAGACTTCATCTGATGCCTGCAAGGATTTTTTTTAAATCTCATCCTTGCTTGTTGCAAATGCTCTGCATTTTTTGAGGTCCTTCATTTGCCCCTGAGTGTTAAAACAGCAGCAAGGAGAAAATGTGGATGAAGTAAGAGATGGAAGAATTAGAAAAATAAAGAAAACCCCCACAACGGTCCTCCCCCAAAGAATATGGGACATTTGCTCCCTTCGTCTCCTTCACTGATCTCTTCCCTCTCTTGGTACGTAGCTCATACCATGAAGGTTAAAAAAACTGTCTCCAAGGAAACATCTGTCAACAGTAACCAGGGAGGGCAGGATCTGGATACACATTTTGAATGTTTAATGAACCCTATGTAACTGTAACCTTTTGGGGAGGAAAAGAAAAAGAAAAGAGGAAGCTTTTTTTTTTTGGTTCTGTAGTCTGAACAAGAAGCCTCCAACTTTGAGATGGAAACACAAGACTTGGTGACTTTGGGCCAGATGGTTTCCAAACTCACCTGCTGCTTAGGGTTGTCCAGGGGTTTGTTTACCTTTGAGCTTCTAGGGGAAAGGCAGATGGAAATAATGGAGCACTTCAAGCAAAGTCTTGTGAAGGTCTCCCACCACATACACAATTTTAAAAGTAAAGTGAAATGGCTCTTTTGCTTTACGTTGCTCTGAGCTTCTCATCCAGCACTTTGAGAATCTGAAAGAATTTTCCAGCTACTGGAACTACCAGGTGAAAACTTGAGGTGACACAAAAGTTTCCATGATCAAAAGCACCTCATCCAAAGAAAACATGGTTGCTTGCATAGGCTATAAATGTTTACTACTTTTGGAGATCTCTTTAATTTATTATTATTGCTGAACTGTCCTAAGCATTTGTAGCAGAAGAGAAGAAACATACCTTGGAAGTTAATTGTTATTGCCCAGTTTTATCTCTCTCATAAATGGATGCAATGCATGGCTACATTTCAGTTTCTATGAAACAATCCCATACATCCAAACTGAATCCAATTTACACTAAACAATTGCAATGGAGCAATGAAAAATGAGTCAATGCCAGGTATGGTCTAAAAAACCTCCAGATAAGAATACCTCTGAGAGCTTTGTTTGACAGATTTTTAATACAGGGGTTTACATTTTATCTGTTCCTCAGGGCTAAATTATAACTTCCCAAATTCTCAGACAGCATGTTCAGGATGGATTAGGAAAATCTGATTTGATTGTTAAAATCAAGAGTAAAATGTGCTAATTTTTCTATTCCGGCACGCTATTAAGATTTCCCACAAACTAGAGGAAAAACAGGGAACCTGTGCCCATTGATCTATTGATTATACTTCTACTGAATGTCTAAACATTTTCACAGGTTCAAGAAGGCATCTTTTAACAATGTTTTCCTTTTTCAGTTCCGAATAATTTTGATCTATGATCAGGCAAACCTGGATAAAAGAAACAGAATTTTATACTGTATTTGGGAATAAATTATAAAATATTTAAGGCTGGTATCAGAACATATGGAGCTGCAGTGGCTCAAGTGGTAAGAACAGAGTACTGCAGATCAGCAGTTTGGCTGATCGAATCCCACCA
>JANHJO010004537.1:265897-276067 GCA_032468235.1 Pseudoxyrhopus heterurus | reverse complement strand
GAAAGGAAAGGAAAGGAAAGGAAAGGAAAGGAAAGGAAAGGAAAGGAAAGGAAAGGAAAGGAAAGGAAAGGAAAGATAAATAAAAAGTGTTTATAAACAGCAAAGCTGGCAGACCTTTGGAAAAGAGTCTTAATCAGGCCATGCTACTGTATATATGTATGTATGTAAATTTAACTATATTATCTAATTAAGAGTTGTTCTCTAGATTTATCCCCCATTATTTGCTACCTGATCCCTTTCACTGAGGTTCAATAGGCATGAAGCCTAGAGCTTTCTTCACGCAAAGCATATACAGTTCCACAGTGGTTCAATTCTTTTCCTGTATCACATTCTCATTCTTCTCTGTTTTCCATGCACAAGCTTGCATACTTAGAGACTCCTCAGGGACACATTTTGATGAAGTACACTAATCAACCAGCCACAGAACAATATATTCTTGGGGCAAGAAGGGATTGAATATATATATTTTTCTTTGTTCTGGAGCATAACGTTCTGGAGGAATGTCCCTGTAAAAAATCCAGAATTGCCTGAAATACAGGGTCCCATGCTCTATTGTGGCTTCAGATCCTTTGAGTATCCCTCAGTATAATTTTAAGGTATCTCCGGGACTTACCAGAATCAACCACACATCTTCTGGGTTGTTGGTTTCCTGGTGTAAAAAAGAACCCTACCAATAGCATCTGTAATATATAATGCATATTTTTTTTTTGCAGAACAGCCTCCTCCAACCTCTTCTCTGTATTAAGTGGAGATTATGGGAACTGAACTCCCATACATCTTAAGGGCAGAAAGGGAAGGCTACTACTAAACCTGGCCCATGACCAAGCTAAACATTGTACTAGTTTGAAGGAAAGAGCCAGCATACAGGCATGGTGGCCAATTTGGGACCCCAAATTCAACTGGGTCTTCAATCCTTTAAAAAAAAACCCATAGTCAACTGCAGATCCAGCATGCATCCATAAAGAAAGCACAGCATAGTTTCTTGGCAAGATTTTGGAAGTGAGTTTCCATTGCCTTCCTGCTAGGATATAGTGACAGAGTCTGGCTCACGGCCATCCAGTTGGCTTTGTGCCCAAGGTGGGACTAGAACTTACAGTCTCCAGGTTTCTAGCCTGATGCCTTAATTTTTACATCAAACCAGCTCTTAGGGCAACCATTGGGTGAAAGCAAAGAGGTAGGGAAATCTAATTCTTTGCTGCCATTTTGTTGCTGGTTGGATTGATGCAGCCCAGATTTGATAGCTCTGGTGCTGAGGCATACTGCTTATGCTACTCTGCCCGTAAGCATCAGAACTGACTTTCTTCCCTGACAGCAATTTGGGAATCCTAAAAAGTCTCCTCCCTTGAATATAGCCACTCTGAGGTCTAATATTGCAATGAGGATGGGGGGAGGACTCAGGTGACAGGCTTGACCTGGAGCCTATGAGAAGTTTCCTTTTATTTCTTGTAACCACCTAGGACAGCGGACCCCAACCAATTTCCTGGAGAAAGCTTTTTCTGTGGACTGGAGGGGGCATGGTTTTCTATGTTTCCTGCATCCTGTGAATGGGGCTTCACTTGTTTGCATGGCCCAGATGCTGGCATGCCACAGATCGGTGCCAGTCCACAGGCTGAGGGTTGGGACCCCTGACCTAGGAAACTGAATAAAAAGAAGTTGGGACAGTATTGCTTAGCCCCTTCCATGTCTGTTTTAAATAAATTTTTCTAATTTGCACATATATTTGGCCTTTTAGATTCATCTACAACACTAATTCAGTTCATTCAATTAGCAGTCAGTGAGAATTTGCTTTTCTATTTAAGAGCTAATTTTCTTGTTTTAATTTCACAATTAAACTTTGCACAGTATGAATCAGACGCAAACTCCGAACCAAAATAGAGGTATGCCCAGAGGTTGATCTTGGTCACAATTAACAAGCTACTGGTATCCATAATATCTAAGTATAATGGACTTAGTCTGACTCTTAACTGTTCTTCAAAGGCCAAAACCTAATGGTTAGTTTATTCTGCATTTCTGACTGAATAGAATTTGTGAATGAACTATCAATCAGTTATAGACCAGCCCACTCTCTTCAGGAGTGATGGTAAAGAAAGTCCTTCCTGGTGCACACTTCCTCTGAACTCCTGGTATCAGCTACAACGGGCAACAGGAAACAACACTAAGCACACTGCTTGTTTAACATTTCATGGAGATTCTAGTTTCCTTTTTCAGTTTGGTTCACTAGCTAGAAATCTAGTTTCACCTTAGAGTGCCTTTTGAAAGCATCTGTTCTGCTTTTTCTTCATCCTTCAGATATTCATAGTGAAGAGTTCGTTTTGCCCAGTCACTTGAATTGACATGAAAGAGAAAAAAAAATGACATGTGAGAACACTAGTATGCAAACAGGAAACCACAATTTTCCATTCTTTTCTCATTTTCTCCCTAAGTAGTGCTGCTTTGTCACACTGACGCTTTCTCAGACAATTTTGTTTCATTGGTTTCATGGGGAGGAAAAGAATAACTCTTATGCAACTGAGTGCAATAAATGGTCAATTTATTGGGGAAAGCTAGGATGCTGAGCAAAAACATTATTGGGTTTTGTAGGATTTATTGCATAGGTGTTTACACAATAAATAACATTATAGAAATACAAGTATTTTGTATTTAATAATAAAATTAAATACTTTTCAAAGCATTTCTTTTAATCTGTAAAAGTTTGCAGCTTTCCCTAACCTGGAGATATCTGTATGCAGCTTTCTTTAACTTACACTGTAGATAAAGTGAACTCCTTGAGAAAATGTCACCTATTGCAAACTTTTTGGAATTTAATGCATGTACCCCAATTCAGTATTTTTGAAATTCTTTGAACTATAACTTCCATGAATATATTTTTAATAGAATGCATCATTTGATATGTGACTTTCAAAATCATGCTTCTATTTCCAATGCACGTCATTTTATCTATTTATTTTTCACATTTCTGAACCACTTATCTCCCTCAGCAAATAAACTAGTCTTTTCTGTAAATTTTAACAAGAAAAGGAGGTGAAAAGCCTAAAGCACAAAAATAATGTATTAATACCCTTCCCTGCTTTCTTCCCACTTAGCCTTGTGAATGAAGTGTATGAAATTGATGATACAATCCAGGGACTGCAACAGAGGCTGAGAGATGCTGAAGATGTTCTCCAGACACTGCTTCACACCAAAGCCAATCTGGAACATGACCTTGCTGTCAAAGCCAATTCACTTTTCATTGACCAGGAGAAATGTATGGGGATGAGGAAGACTTTCCCTAACACACTGAGGCTGGTGGGGTACACATAGGTGGGTGCTGACTTCGAAGAAATTTGGGAACTATGGACTTGACTTAGTAATAAAGTGTGTCTAGGGGAGGTTTGCTTTGTTGCACTTTTATGAAGTTTTTATTTCTGAAGACATGATTATATTTTCATATATTAAAAGTTTCTCTGCATAGGAATACAGCTATTTCCTACATGGTGTGTCTAGTGTATTTTCTTCTCTTCTAGGTGGATATTTTCTTTTAGTACACAACATTTGCTGTAGACATCTCAGTGGCACAGTCCAATTTTAATGATATTGACCCTAATTCAGAAGCTCGGATGTACTTACCCCTTATAATTGAATATGGAATGATGTCATATGTTCTGGCTGAATATGAGGAACTGTATAGAAACAGAAGGGAAAAGACAGCATACTGTGTTTCTCTCTGGTGAAAATGGAATTTGATTGTTTTAAATCTCCTATCCATCAGTTTAAGGGATAGACTGCCTGAAGAAGGCAGACTAAAATCAGTTCTCTATTTTCTCTACTCAAGCAAATGACTTCTTCTGATCCTGGTTATGCGTCTTCAGTCCTGACTCAGCTTTTAGAGTCATAATTTATTCTTACTAGCTCAGCATATACAGTAGTTGTAAACATTTCAAAATGGGAATTCTTCCATTCCACTGCTATAACTCAGTGGAAAAAGGAATAACCCAGAGGAAACCCAAATAACTAATAGTCATTGTATGCCTTTTTTTTTTGGAATGTGGGAGCTTCAATATGGATTGTTGAATATTATTTTAAAAAGAAACTTCTCAATTTTTCCTTTTCAAAGTTATTAGACTTTTCCATGTACCAGTTATTGTTTGTCTTTCCTTTGAGGCAGAGGCTTGGCTCTAAGGTAAATTTAATAAAGTATCAGTTGGATTCCTCATAGGAACATTTTATACTGGATACAGTATATTGGTATAATCAAGGGGGTCCCTTGGAAGGGAACTGAAGATAAAGCAAATCCTTCATGCTATATAGAAAAAACATCCTATATAGAAAAAACATTTTTTGCAAACACAGTTTTTTGGAGAAGTGGGCTGCAGTTACTGTGGTAGATTTAGAGAGATAAATTGGAAGTTCAGAGGCATCCACTTATAAAACAGCTCTCTGTAATTAAAAATCTGTATAATCATTACCCAGAAATCTCCATGATCCCAAATTGGTGTATAATTACCATATCATTCTACATTAGATATCTGAAGAATGGTGTCATGAGCACAGATAACAAACAATGGGATATTTCTTTGCCACCCCACCTCCCAAATTCATGAAAAGTCTTCCTATTTTCTTGATATTTAAATGGATTTCAAGACACATATCTCATGTTATTTCTGTACATCAAAGACAGTTCTCCTTTTAATGACACCACAAAACTTTACAAAAAAAAAGTCTACTGACAAAAATGACAGATCAAGGTTCCGTGGATGAATTCTGGATGCAGTAGACAACAGGACCTTTCCCCATCTTCTGATTAACTTAAATTTAATTTAATCAACATTCAGTAAGAGTCGGTAGAAAGACCTTAATCTGAAATTTCCATGCCATGGAAGTCCTGCAGCTGCTCCACAATAAACAATCGCAAGTAAACATGCAAAATAAATTTAAAAATCATCTAAAGCAGAGTTCCCTGACTTTTCCACCTTTGTGGACCAGTGAGGGTGGGGGACAGGCGTGGTTCCGCACTCACTTGCCTGCTACTTCCACGGCCCAGTTCCAAAAGACTCAAGGTCCAGTAGTGGGTCCCAGACTGGGGGTTGGTGATCCTTGATCTAAACCACCTTTCTTTGGAAAATAAATCGCAGCTGTCTTACATAACTGAAATATAGAAAAAGGGAAATTGCACAAATTTATTTTGGGAGATAAAAAATCCAAAGCATTGGGACCCCATTGAAAAAAGCCCTGCTTCTTCGAGGCATGAATCCATTAACACACTGAATTTATTTTCCATCCTTACAGCCATGATTAAAAAAAAGGGGGGGCAACGGCTCTAACAAGTTTGAGAAAACGATACTGGGTTGGTTACCCAGAACATCTCCCTGGTTCCACCCACCCATATTCTCCCAATAATAGACAGACATGATCCATGTCCATCACTTTAGGTTCCTCAAGTGATTTTGTACCATACATCAAGCTTAAAATACAGGTGAAATAATTGATGGATGAGTATCATGGACATAAGCATTTCAGGGCACACAGCATGCCTATCTGGTAAAATCTCTGTCCCCTAAAACTGATGCTCTACAATATACAGAGGATGGGAAAAGGTGTGTGATGATATATCTCAGATCCAGTGAGATCTGAGATATATCTCTTGTGTGATGATATATCTCAAATCCAGTATGTAGTTGCCATGCCAGGTGGTATACTGTGTATTTCCTGATATGACTTATCTCCTTTAGTGGAAGAAGCTTAATATGGCCTTGCTGCAGAGCCCTGGATATGTATCCACATTCTAGATCTTGTGCAGGAACCTATCAGAACAAAGAAGATTTCTATTTTTTTTTCTCAAAATGGGAATATTCTCTTGGAGGTGAAGGTGGTTCTTCACAGAAAATGTTAGCCGTGAATAACCAGATCCACACATGAAGATTTTAATTAGTTACTTTATTGCTCATGCCCATTTCACAGCAATCTCCCTGGACTGGTAGTCTGCAACTGAGCCAGACTAGCTAAGGTTCAGCAGCATCCGGGTGGGGGGAAGCGGGAGTTGAATCTTGCCCTCTTGTGCCTACATAACAATTTCAGGCTAATTCCTCACTTGAACCCACCTCCTGGCTTGGCCTGTCTCTCTTCCACTGAAAATTAAAAATTTATCGTGTTGTCACTTTTTCCATCTCTCTTTAAAGATGAGAAGCATCTAGGGGAAGCATGGTAAACCAAAAAGAAAATGGAAATATTAGTGCTAAAGGGCATCTAACTGGGTATATTTCTAAAGAATACAATGAAAGGGGGGAGGTGTAAAGGAAATGTTTAACAATGGGAAAAAGCAGCTATGGTGAAGGAATTTTAAGACCACAGAATTGGTAACTGGAAACTGGGTCTGTATATGGGACAGTCCAAATTATGTCCACCAGTACTCTACATTAAGCCATGAATATTCTCTCTCTCTCTCTCTTTTGCTTACAAATTATATACATCTTTCCTGTGTCCCCATGAAGATAAAGAAATGAAGATGTACTGTTGTTATTTCAGGAGATATATGCATGTTTAAGTAAAGTTGCCAATAGCATACCTTGCTTGTAATTCTGGCAGGTGTGAATGAAAAATCTCAGATTTCTGATCTCTCAAAATAATTGTCTTCTCAGCCATCCTTAAGCACCCTTGTTCTCTTCCTTCCTTCTTGTTTCTATGTATCAGATATAACAAGCCATGCCTCTTTTTCTGTAGAGTTCATGTAGAACCAACATTATAAAATCCTTGCCCAACAAAATTATAGAAAACACAAAAGAAGGTAAGCACTGAAGGTTATACAGTATGTGTTGGGCTTCAGGGATTTAACTCTCAAGTATATATATATACATATTGTATGCAATATATGGAAGTAGGCTAGGGACCAATTGAGAACAAATGAGGTCCCACAACACTGATCCATGTGCATGTTTCTGTGTCTTTATTTGGCTGAAATTTCAGGTAATTTTCTTCTAAAGGAAACTAGCATGTTTAAACTCCATACCAACAGCCAATGACTATGTAATTGTCTATGTTCGGAGGACATCTATGTTCTTGTTTCTCTGGCAATATGCCTGAAAATCCTCTTGGCAAAATCCTGACTGCATCCTGGCAGAATGTTCTGTCAAGACAGCAGGTCCAAACAGGAAGTAATTATTCTTAGCAATTCTTTCAACCAGAAGTATACCTCCTGTAATTTTAAAATAGACTGTCTCTATTTTATATACAACCATAGGGGTTAGGTTTATTATCTCTGTCTCTCTCTAGCTATCAGGAGGTATGCAACTTCCAAAATACCTGTCCTTGTATGAATCAAATTCCTCTATCATTCTCTTCCTATCTTCACACGTTTTAAAATGTCTTCATTAAATACTGTATAAATAAATGAGTATATGGAATTAAAATTGACCTTTAGCTTCACTAGTGGTTGACAAAACTAACTCTCTGTTCCACTGTTGATTCTTGTTCATTTGTTTTGGTCAGGGGTTATTTTTGACTAAAGTGTTCTTTCCTGAAGAATTCCAGTAATTATTGTTGCTTTGACCTAAGCCTCTCAGAAATAATAAAAAACAAAGTTTCTCAGCATAGTGCAATCACCTTAATCTTCTGTTCCTGTGGAATCAGGAGGCATTTCTAATTGAGAGACACAATCATTATCAAGAGAGTGATTATGGAATGCTTCCAGTGAGAGGTTCATCAAGAGCAGGAGTGTCAAACTCACGGTGTCACATTGTCATCACGTGACGTATCGTGACTTTTCCCCCCTTTGCTAAACTGGGAGTGGGCATGGCCAGCACATGACACATCCAGCCCACGGGCCGCAAATTTGACAGCCCTGATCAAGTGATATTGCATAGGTGTTTCACTTTTTCCTCCAAAACAGATGTTCTTTAGAAATTCATATGATGCAAGAAGATATGGAGAAACACAGAATGATTAGCAATAGAGGTGTGACATATCAGGAGTTCCCCTACAATTTTATGTAGTAAGAGCCTTATCTGGATGCCCAATTTATTGCTATGTGGCTTGAAAAAGATAGAATGTCTCTGCACTCAACAGTCCCTTGCAAGTTGGTGAAAGGGGGCAGGGCTGACAAAGAGAGCCTGGTCTGACTAAGCAGCTGAAAAGAAGAACAGATGGTGAAAGCTGCTGGTTTTACTCTGAAGCCTTTTCACTGAGTTCATCTGGGGATAAATTCTGAACTAGAGCTCAGTGGGGTTTTTTAAAATCATGCAATCAAGAGTTCAGGATTTGTGAGGGGAGGAGGAGGAGGAGGAGGAAAGAGAGGAGAAAGCCTGATTCTGAAGAATTGGATGACTCATTGTTCCTGACTTGTTGCTGAGCTGGGATTGGCTGCACTATACTTACTTTCTTGCAGTCATTAACCAGCACAAGTCATTACCAATATCCTCTCTAAGGACCCTGGACGCAAGCCTTCTCTGTAACAGCACCTGCCTTCTGAACAAGGTCTCCAACTCTCCTGTTGGAGAAGAGCCATGGAGACCATGAAGAGCCATAGAGACCAGGATATTCACCCAGGCTTTCAACAAGGAGAGTGAGATGCCTCACATCATCTCACTTTTCATCTTTTATTATGTTTTATTGATTTTATTGTATTTTTATTATTATGAGCTGCCCAAAAGGAATTAAGAGCTGGGTACCATATAGGTTTAATAATAAATAATAATCTTGGACTATAATTTCCATAGTCACTCTTTTCCCTTTTTAAAATAGATTGCTCTACTCATCAAGTGGTCAACTCAGAGAGTGCTAAGCCCTGAAACTAGTTAATTTGTTCCTGGCTTAACACATGTAATTGAAAAGTTTCATCTCTATGGTAGCCTGTCTAGCATGGAATTCTTTTCCAGTAGCTACTGCTCCCAGGAGCTCAGCTCTTTCACTTTTTTCCTCATGAAATGTTCACAGGGTAGCTTACAACTTGCTCACATAATCCTATAGCTAAATGCCCTTCTCAAACTATGAGTAGTGCTCCCTTAATGACTATTTGTTCAGTGATGGTTAAAAATTATGGTGGTGCTGAATGAAGGCACTTACCACTGGTGCCCAAACTTACAGCATATTTCACCATCCCTGCAGTCACAGGATTGGGATCTGGGTGCTTGGCAACCCATTCGCACTCATGGCGGATTGCCAAGGGCCCTGCAATCATGATTACTAGAATTTAAAACTTTGCAAATATTCCCATGTTTTTCTCCCCTAATCTTTGAGTCTTAGATTTTTAACTGTTGCCCAAAAGATTAGTTTTATAGATTTAATTTTTGTTATTAGCCAGCTTTAAATGTATATTTGAGGGAAAATAAAAGAGACAATATGCGGTGGTGTGGACAATTTTGGTGTTTCTGTTATGCCCATCAACTATGATACCATTGCCTTGCCCTGCTTTCCTGTAGGTTTCTGGGTACAATACCAGGTGCTGCTTATCATCTAGAAAGCTCTACTTTGCACAGGGCCAGGCTATTTGTGGGACTGCCAACTTCTCCCATTGTTTCTGCTCACCTCACCAGATCTAACAGGGAGGGCATGCTCCAAGCTTCTTCCATTAAACAATGACATCTTTTGGACCCAGGAGCCATAACAGCAGTTCTTGCCCTTGCAACAGCATCCCTCCAGAGAGCAAGATAACCCTGACCTTGTTAGACTTTCTCAAGGCAGTGAGTTCCTGTTGCCAATGCATTTAGGCCAGTTAATCTATTATAAATTGTTCATAAAATTTCATAATCATAAAAATTCAGTGTCATATTTTTGATTGCCATGTGTGTGTGTGTACATGTGGTATTTGTAGATTTTTTAAATTCCTGACTGTTCTAAAAACTGTTAGGAGACATGTCATTTATCAGTAGCTAGGAGGGTAGATATTATTAGTTTGTGGAAAATCCCTTTTATCTGAAAAACATACCCACCCTTCCTGCTAGATCATTTGGCCTGTCACTCTGGCATGTTATTCTAGAATTATTCATAATGACCCAACAGACCAATAGAGTAATTCTAACCATTAAAATTGGAGTAGGACCAAAGTTATCTTCAGTTTCAGTCCTTTTACAAAAAAGTGCATTTCAGAGCTCTGGCCAAGGAGGGATTGGAAAAAATGTGGAGAGAGGAAGGAAGGGAGGGATGGAAGGAGTGAGTGAGGGAGGGAGGGATTGCGTTTTTCTCTTTTTCCCAAGCAAAGTA
>JANHJO010004537.1:249025-265797 GCA_032468235.1 Pseudoxyrhopus heterurus | reverse complement strand
AGGGAGGGGGAGGGGGAGGGAGGGCGGATAATTACAGAATGACACAGAGGAAAGGAAGGGGAAGGGTCTCAACGATTTTTGGTTTTGACTTTGCCCACCATTGGCATACAATACATCATCCCAACCCAATAGAATACATGCATGCATCAATGAAGGTTGCCCAATTATGAATTACATTCTTTGTTGATTAAAAGTACTTTTGGATTTTTTACATAACACATTTGGAGGAAGATCCATGGCTTTTGGTGAACTTCACGGAAATTCTATCCTTGCCAAGTTGTCAAAAAATATAATTCATAGCTAATGTTCTAATTTTAACAAGAATTGTTTGGCAGATGATTGGTTTGGAGAGGTCAATTGATGACATGCAGGTTATACAAGCAGCTATGCATTTCTTGATCATTGCTCTCACAAATATTTATTTTCCTATTTCTTATTTCATATGCTTTCTCCCTACTGTCTTTTGAATTCATTGTCTACCAAAGGCTCTTTCTTACTTTATTTATTGATTTATTTTTTAAAAAACATTTTTATGGCATCCAACTTGTGTTGATCTACAGCAGCACGCAACCAATTACCACGCCTGTTGCCTGGCAATTTCCTTCTTCTTATTGTTTCTAAATGAATTTGATTACTCATTCACAGCTTTCATTTGTACGGATAACTGTCCCTTTCAAAATAACCAGTAATTCTCTCCAATCTAACAGCAATCTGTGTGCAATATTTCTTAATGCATGATGACTCAAAATGACAATTGCAACTGTAAGCAAGGAACAGGAGATAAGTACCCCATAAAAACTGTGGACCCTCTTTGTGCTAGCATCATTAGTTACATTTAGCAAAAAGCTTTCCTTGGACACAATCATTGTCAGATACAGTATGCATGTCACTGCCAATGATTGTTACAATATGTAGGAAAAAAAAGAAAAGAATGTAAGGTTATTGCATCTTGCATAAAGTTTCGGGTATACCACTCACATATTCATGCTTTAGAAGATCTATAATCTAATTATATTATTTCTTATCATGATCTACTTATTATTTTGCTGAAATTATGGTTGGAGGTAATTGAAGGCTTCTAATCAACCTGCATATATAGTACATGACATGCATCAGTGCAGTATGTTGATATCCTGTGGTTGCAGTCAATGTTCTGTTTTGACTTGAAGCAAAGACATACAGACTTTCAGGGCTCTAAATCATGAATACTGGTAAATACAATGACTGGACAATGTATTTATTCTCTAGCAGATAATTGTCTGATTTGTTATTGATCCAGCAGGGTAGAATACATGCAGTATGTTTTGTGGTCTTATGTAAAAAAGCAGACACAGAATCTTGTTGTACAGATTTGTCCCAGAGTTGCTTGGAGAGGCCATTTAAATAAAAGTCATTAATTAATATGCCTTATTTTTTCAAGAAATGCTTTATTTAACACACTGGGTTTATATATTTAAAGCATTTCCTTAAATTAATATCAAAGATCACGCAAAACCAAAGTCAAATCATTCTTGCAGTTCAATCGCATTGTATAATCCAGCTACCATATTTCTAAATATAGCAAGGCTGCCCACATCAGAAATTATTCTGACTCCCCTCATTAACCTTGCCGCCACCGTAAAACCCAACCCATGTCTGTGTCAACAGGTAACCTTCCCTCAGCAACCTTGCACTTAGACAGAATTTCCTGTTTCATGAGAACTCATTGAGATCACATGGTTTATAAGATAAGAGATAAATATCACCTAGAATTTTACGATGTTCAGATATGCCAACCAAACAGGAATAGATTATCATTGCTTTTGTGCTGGCCTATCATGAGATAAAAAGCAAGTCAATTCTCTCATCCTGAATAATACCCCAGGATCTGACTCTGAAATAAGTGATGAGCAGTTACTTCTTTCAAGCTACTAATACCAAAACAAACAAACAAAAATGTTTAGGAAATTGTCATGGTATGCAGGGCAGTTTTATTTATTTATTTGACTTTTATCCTTCCTTTATTACTTTATGAGTAATCCAAGGTGGTAAACATACATAATATTCATTCTTATTCCCATTTCCCCCAAAACAGCAATCTTGTGTGGTGGGTGGGAATGAGAGACAGTGCCTGGCCCAGAGTCACCCAATTGATGTCCATGCCTAAGGTGGGACTAGAACTCACAGTCTTCTGATTTCTAAGCCAGCACTTTAACCACTACACCAAACTGGCTCTTATAGTTTGTACCAAAATCTAAACTATTTAATCCAGGATGCTAAAACTGTGACTTGTTCAATGCTCTCCATGCCACTACTCAGATAATGGGCTTGGAGAGACTTCAGAGAGAAGAATGGATGTCAGAACTTGTTTTATTATTTTTATAGGTATTGCTGGGTACTATTTCCCTCCATTTGCAGTTGGACTCAGTTTCTACCAGCCAATGTAAAGAAGCCAGCAATACCTGCAAAATGCATAGACCTATTTCCGTTGCTGAAAGAAGGGGCAACATGTGGGTACAGATGATTTAGAAGGTGAGTCATCAAAGGCTTCAATTAATGCTGGACAATATCAGAACAAGTTATTTTTTGAAGCTTGCTTTGTGGGCTTTTGATAAATTAAGAAATAATGTAGATCCAGTGGCTACAAAGTATGATCGTTGCAGCATTCAAATAGCTTAGTAGTTATCGGAAAAAGGCAGAAATAATGGAAGATCATCTGGAATCGTGTCCAATGTGAAACAAACCTGATTTACTTCTTGAAGGTGCTCCAGAGTTTAACCACAACAAAATTTAACGGAAGAAAATTGGTTGAGCAGCCATCAGAATTGATGGGATAGGATCAGAGATGTGCAGCATTGAACTGGGATTGTTTATTTTGTTTAGTTTCTTATTATTTTTCTTTAGGTTAGGCCAAGTATTGTGAAACTCTAGTCTGCGACCCATATTATATTTTAAAAAATGTGAATCGGGCCTTACAGGTCAAGCAAGAGTGAAGTCTCAAGCGAGTTTTGAGATTGTCCAAGCTCTGCCAACCAAATGATCAAAACTCACTTTTGTTTTGCCTAGACAAGTGGTTGTGATACTGCAAAGTTTGAGATACCTGTGATATCTACATTAAAAATGTATTATTACTGAAAAGTGTTATATTTCTTTCTTGCCCATCCTAACCCCTATGAAAACCTTTGTTTTACTTGGGTTGGATTGCACAAATAATTTATCATTTTAGTGGCTTGTGGTATCACCAAATGTGAGAGGCCCTGGCTTAATGTATTGTGTAAACCCATCATTATGGTCCTGGCATATGACTTATGGCTTAAAATATACAGATATATTCAATGTATCATAGTTAAAACTGAGGATATTTTAAATGAACTCATTCCTGAAACCTCTCAATTCATCCACTTAAGTACCATATTTTAGCCTTCTTGGTCTTGGTGCTCTTCAGATATGCTGTAACTACACACAGTTTGTGACTTGGTTGGGGGCATATTGAGTCCCGAATAGTGCTTCAAACACCACAAACATCTGCTTCTATTTTTTCCATTAGTTCCAGACCCATTCATAGGAGCACCGGAAAATGTCTGCAGAAATCCTATGCAAGTTTATTCTATTGCATGGGATCCTAAAGTAGATCCTGTGGTATACCAAAAGAAAAGTCTGTAAGATTAATTTAGGAATCTGGTTCTTTTTATGTCCCTAAATTAAATCTACCGACTGAATAGCTCAGCTCTTCTCATCCCTTCTCTTTGCAGAAGGAAGGCAAAGTAACTTTCCATGTGGCTCATTCACGTGATGAAAAATATTTGGAAGCAGCATAGTTTTAAAATCCCTGGAGCTATAATGGAAACCACATGCTCAATAAATAAGTCCAGAGGCCCCATGTCTGCTTGGACTAGTTTTCCTTCCAAAAAGAGACTTTCTGAGACAGGATACTGGCAGGATACGAGAGCTCATGTATGTGCTTCCTCCTCGTTTTCCAATCTAGGAGATTCTGCCAGATGAGTCTTCCTTAGCTCTAGCCTTTTCCTAACTGAGTTTGGCATATTTCTCACTTTAAAATGTGTTTCTGGTTTGAGTGGAAAAGGGGGTCTCTCTCTAGCCAGCTTCTGCTGGACAAAGGATAAGATGAAAGGTGTTTTTTTTTCTCTTTCTCTTTAAGAGCTGCAAGTTGTGATTTCTCATATCAGCATCAAACTATTTCACAAACAGGAACATTATTTGTATTTTAATTTATCAGAGATTCAAATACTTGTCTGAAATGCAGTTTTTCACTGCAAAACATAGACTGCATTTCCCCAGGGAGAAGTCGGCTCCTCTGACACTTTTACTTCTCTGAAAAACACATCTGTAATTATACTGCTGTGTGAACTAGAGGTGTGAAAAGTTTACATGCTACGCTACTAAGACATACATAATATACTTTAATTGGCTTTGAATTAGTGAGCACACATGCAGTTAATAAGCCATGGTTTAGATATTTGAGTAGGTTGCCCAACCTGAGGTGATTTATGGCCTCTCAAAATCTTGGTTTAGCTTTCTAAGTTCTCTAAAAGTTGCTGCCAAATGGTAATCGTTAAAGTGACAGAAGGAGAGAAACCATTAAAGGCATGGAAAAAACATTAAATACCTGGAAAATGGGCATATTAAGTGTATTAAGTAACATTTAATTTTATTTCAAAATTAAATTATATCAACTTTAGTTTTTCTCCTGAATCATATACTTCTTTCTGGAGCACAACCCCCAGCCTGCCAAAGGACAAAAGTAGCTTTCAGTCTTACAGAAGATACCCCTGGTTTAGTGTTCTCCTGGTTTTGTATATAGTGAAAGATCCATTTAATCATGGTTAAACAAGTCATGCCTTAGCACCATATATGAACTAGATTATTGAATTAAAATATTTGTTTTAAAAATATTTGGATGGGCATTTGGGAATTTACTTAACCCAGAGCTAACCTTAAGCAGGACCCAGATTAATGCCAGACTTTTATGCACAAAGTGATATATTTGAATCTCCCCAATTAGCCATCCAGAGATAGGTTTTTAGCTTGCCTCATGACAAGTCTGACTTTCTTTTGGCTAAAGGTATTGCTCCAGCTGTAAGTTGCTAGCTAGCAGCTTAGATTGTACATATAGTCAACTTGGGCGAGCATACAAAGGAGAAAAAGAGAAATACAGCTAAATTTAAAATTATAGTAAAAAAGTGGGATGGGAATTTAAATGTATTATATTTCCCCCCTTTTCTTTACCAGATTAGCTCCCCTTGGTTTCTGGAAGGCCTGAAGTGGATGATGTGAGAGATGAAGAAATCCAAATGTTGATGATACTTCATGTGATCCTAAAGATAATTTTCTGCAGCACAGATCATTTTAAAGTTGGAAGACATATATAAACACAAACTCACTCTTATGTTAGAGAGCCAGTTTGGTCTAAGTAGTGAAGGCATCAGGCTAGAAATCAAGAGATTGTGAGTTATAGTCCTGCTTTAGAAGCAAGCCAGCTGGGTGATTTTGAGGCAGTCATTCTTTCTCAGTCCTAGGGAGGAGGCAGTGACAAATCACTTCTGAAAAACTTGGCCAAGAAAATTGCAGGAACATGTCAAGACAGTTTCTGAAAATTGAACACAATTGAACATAAAAAACAAAAACCCTTTTGCTACCATATCCACCATTTATAGGCCAGTACAATGACTCTAGGAAATGAATGGATGAGTGATTCTAGTTTTTTCTCTGCTTTTAAAATGGAGATAAATCAAGACCTCTGTAACTTCATTAGAAAACAACTCCCATAGCTTTTACTAAATTGCAATCTGTTACTTTAAATATCAGCATAGATATAGGAGAGATTCAAATATTAATGTTGCACTAATCCAAAGGCTATATTTGGAAAGGACCCAATCGGTTCAAATCTACAGGTCTTTCGCTGCCTCATTCAAGCAGAACTAGATACAAATCTCCCATGTTTCTGGTTTTTTCCTGAAGACATAATTATTTTGGAACAAGCTGTTGTTGCATTCTGTATATTTTGGAATGTTTATTATACTTCCGTACCTTGTAGTCTTGCTTTTGGTCATTTGGTCCATGCTAGCTGGGAATTCTAGGATGGCTTATAGTACAATACAATACTATAAGTCATTTGGAAAACACCTTTTTTTCCTATGCCAGAGGAGAAATCATATTTAGTAAAATCACTCTGTACAGGGAAAAGCAACTCCTTCTCTGTTTGGAGAACAATGTATATTATCATTCGCTGTGTCCTTTTCCCTATATACACTGGGGCCTCTAGGAGGGATAGGATTTCAAGACAGATTGCTTTGGAGTGGGAGTGTATTCCCAGCCCACTTTTTAGCTCAGCTGGAGGCATTTTGAAAGTTCTTGCGCCTGACAATAAGAACAGCTCTGGGGTTTATTTATTGAGACTGAATTGCAATAAGATTGAGGAAAACCATCAGAGAATGAGCTTGGATATATTGATAGTCACTGGACGTTAAGGGACTACTTCCTAGTCATTCCATTTAACAAAATTCAACTTTAGACAGCAAGATCTACAAATTTGGTCTTCATCGAACTGGTAGTTGAATTGAAATATATGAGATATAAAAGTTCTGGAGAAAAACATTTTTTTTAAAATTTTACAAGGCTTTCAATAAGCATGGGGGTTTGTTGAATAAATCTCTCTCTCTCTCTCCATGAACAGAAACATGAAAAGCAGCTGGAACTTCCAAACGCCTGAGGAAGAGGACTTATCACAATTGCCACTTCTCAGCATTTCCTCCTGCTACTGCCAGCCTCTGTTAGCAGACAACCATATTTTGGAGAAGAAGGGGTTGGCTGAGAACCATTTAACTTGTTAAGTATAGTTCAGAACAGAGAGGGTTTTAAGTCAGATTGCTTTGCACATCCTTTCTAACCACACCCAGGGACTAGAACTTGTAGAAAGTTGGACTCTTTAATTTTATTCTAGGTTTTATTTGGTATATACTGTATTATGTCTAGATTAGTCTTATTAGGCATCAAATTAATGCTAATTTAGTTGTCACAAAATAATAATTGGGATTTGATTTAGATATACAATCCACTGTTGAAAAGTTACTGTGCCATATTATTTGAATGCATTATTTTTCTCCCCATATGGTCAATTCCTGAAAACCACTCAAAGTAAAAATAAAAATAAAAATCTAGCATCTGTATGTGTATTCATATGAATATGTCTCTACCTGGTGTAGTGGTTAGAAACCAGAAGACTCCGAATTCTAGTCCCACCTTATGCATGAAAACTGGCTGGGTGACTGTGGGCCAGTCACTCTTTCTCAGCCCAATGCACTTCACAGGGCTGCTGTTGTGGGGAAGCCAGAAGAAAGAAGGAATATTCGGTATGCCTTGAGTTACTTATTAAGTAATAAAAGTTGTTAAAAATCTAATAAATCAATATCTCTCTATCTCTACAGAGTCTTGACACTTTTGGTTTGATCTTATGGGCAAAAGTCCAAATGACTGTTACCATGTAGCCATGTGATCATATTTTTACATCTTGATATTTAGCCCTCTGTTTCAGTCAGCTAAATCATAACAAAGTTTAAATACAATAATTCCATGTGTACATAAGGCAATGGGGGAAAATATTTTTTTTGATACCCATATCAGAAGTTAATTTTAGTGAGGCTGCCCAATTATCAGCCAGCCACATGCTTTGTGATCATGAGAATTTGCTGCATGTCTCCCAGAAAAACATACAGAAGTTATCTCTTGCTCATTTCCTTACAGTGATGCCTCCCTTGACTTCTTGCTATCAACTCTGAACTCTTAAAAGGCAAGCACTCTATAAAACACCAGCTAAAATAAAGTGGGTATTGTGAGCTTAGAACAAAGTGCCTACTCAGATCTTTGAAGCAAGCTGCATTTATCTGCATACTATTAAAGGCCCAGATTTTTTTTCCCCTTAGAATGCCAATTATCAGAATATTTCAAGGCAAAATATGAGTGCTGGTTTTGTGCAGATCGGCAAAAGGAGGTAAGAATCAACTTCAGGTACATAGTAAAAAAAAAATCAGCACAAATTCATTACTTAGACAAGATTCAATTAATCAAACCTCATTTTTTTCTCCTTTGAATAAGGTATGCCTTAGGGAAATTCTGATTAATTATTTGCTTAAGTAACAACGAGATGGCTTAATTTGTCTTGGCACGTGCATTACTTTTCATTTCTCTCTCATAGGTTAAACTAAAGAAGTTTGGAAACCCTATACTCTCCAGTCTAATGAATGAAATACATAATTAGAAAGGACATGAGAGGGCTTCACAAATAAATAAAAATAGAATTTCCATGAGGTATCTAAAAGAAGTCCAATTTTCTCTCAAATTGCATTGGTCAAATGACATGCAACCTGGTTCTCAATGTAGTTATTAAGAATTGTCAGTGTGTTGAAGAGGAGTTCCTTAGGCAGTCCACATGGCACTGCAGCCTTTACAGTACACTTGTACAACTATCTTGTGCCTGACAGGCATACTTAAACAAGCAGATTGTGTGGGCTACCTGGGGTGTGGTAATGATTTGGTGACATTATGGAGGGGAAGGAGGACCAATCTTTGCATTTCTAGTTTGGAGGAAGTGTGTTTAAAAAAAAAAGTGGAGCTGGGGGGAAAAACTTGATGCAAAAGCAATGGGATTGAGTGTTGTGTTAGTGGATCCAAGCAGTGGAGAATTCTTTGAGTGAGAGAGATGTTTCTCTGCCACCTTAAGAACGTTCTTGTCTACTCAAGAAATCATTGATGGATCCCACCCTACTGGCAACTTTTATCCTGTATCTAACCTATTTGGGGAGGGGGGAATTATTGAGAAAGTGGTTGCAAAGTAACTTCAAAGAACTCTGAATGAAGCAAACCATCTGAACTCCTTTCAGTCAGGATTCAGAAGTGGGTATGGATGCAACATTGGCCATGCTTTTGAATGATTTTTGGCAGGAGTGGGAGGGGGGTTGGGCATCCAGCCTTGCCTTACTTAATTTTTCTGCAGCTTTCAAAACCATTAACCTATCCTGGATCAGCTCTGGAGAAGTGGGGGTGGCAATATTGTGCTAGTTTGCTTCCTTTTCTCAGGGTCAATTCCAAACAGTGGTGATTGACAGATTGCCAGAGAGAGATCCTGCCCTTGGTCCCTACTTTGAGGGGTTTCTGCAGGTTCAATTATCTCCCCCCTCTTATTTAACATCTACGTGAAGCTGCTGACTGAGATCATCTGTCTCCATAGGGTGAGTTATCATCAATACACTGAAGATACCCAACCTCTCTGCCCCTTGCAAATTAAGTGATGCTGCTGGTGTCCTATCCTGGTACTGGGAGGCTGTGGAGGCCTGGATGGGGAAAAACAGGCTTCACTTAAACCCTGACAAGACTGAATGGCTTGGGTTTTGAGACCCTCTGATTCAGAGACTATGCCATCTTTGGTTCTGGATGGGGTTTCACTGCCTCAGACATACCTGATATGCAACTTTGGGTGGTCCTCAGGTGGCGGTCATGGTTAGGAGAGCTTTTGCACAGCTTTATATTGTGTGCCAGTTGCACCCTTCCTGTTCTGCTCAGAATCACTCATGCCCTGGTCACCACTTAGATGGACTGTTGCAATGCCCCTTGCATGGGGTGGCACTTCAAGAGTGTCCAGAAGCTTTAGCTGATACAAAATACAGCAACACAGATACAAAATACAGCAACACAGCTCCTAGAATGGCACACATCATACCTTTGCTCCATGAGTTGCATTGGTTGCTATTTGCTTCTGGGTCCAATTCATGATGCTGGTTTTGATCTTCAAAATTCTTCATGGCATGTGCTGGATTATTTGAGGGACCACCTTCACCGACTTATCTGCCCATCCCATCATTTCCAGCAACTGAGGTATGCTGTGGGTGTGTCTACAAAAGTTTCATTTAGAGGGATCCAGAAGATCAGCCTTTTCTGCCTTGGCACCTACCTTGTGGAACATCATCCCCTCCAAAGTGCAATTGTCCATCTTTGTTATCCTTCTGGAAGGCCCTCAAAACATGGCTGTATCAGCAGGCTTGGGAATCTCACAGTGCTCTAATAAGATGGCTGCATTGTTTTTAACATCTATTTTTCTCTACTGCCTTGCTTTCAATATGTATAGTATAGGGTTTAACTAAACTTGTTTCAATATTTTGATGTTACGATTATTATACCACCACCAAGAGTCACTTTTCTGTGAGATCGGTGGCAATACAAATATGACATATAAATAAATATGGGAGAGTCGGTCACTCAACCACTTGTTCAAGAATTCCTCCAAAATGCTTAAACAGAACATGGTAAAGAAATACAAATCCAGAAAAAGAAAACCTATAAAGAAGGCACAGCATTGGAAGTCCAGGGTTGTTTCAAATATGGAAAACACAGTGTTGTTGTTGTTGTTGTTAGTTGCGAAGTCATGTCCGACCCATCACGACCCCATGGACTACGTTCCTCCAGGGCCTTCCTGTCCTCTACCAACCCCCGGAGTCCATTTAAGCTCGCACCGACTGCATCAGTGACTCCATCCAGCCTACTACTGGGAAACACAGTAGTAGGGTAAAACAAAAAGTTTCTAAAGAGAGTCTCTTTAATACTTTTAACTAAGCTATCTTAGAACAGCGGAGGGAAACCAAATTTAGGGTTTCCATCCATCTTTCCCACTGAATCCCCAGATAAGATACTGCACTAGAGGGTCTGCCCCTCGCGTTGGTATTTGAGTGACAGCTGCCAAGGATATTACGAACCGACCCCTTTGTTGCTTTTGGAGCTTCACGTGCCTTTTCGATGGGGGGGAGAGAGTCCATAAAAAGCCACACCCTCCCGGAGTAATGCTTCGTTCCCCCCCGCCCTTAAGTTCTGCGTGCTTGCTGTGTTCCTTGCTGGGGGATAAAGATAGAGGCGCTGCCCCTTTAAATAGTTCAGGGTGTTCTCTCTCAGGCCACCATGACATATCTGGGCGTTGGAACGGGGGCCGAATAAACCGAGTAAGCACGAGATCTGCGCTAGCAGTAAAGGGATTGCAAACAGCTGGGGCTCGTCCCATTCGCTGATATACACCGGAGTGGTTTGCGACGGCTTTGGCTAGGCGGGACTCGGTTCCTGGAGTTTAAACCACCGGGTACTCTGGTTTTAGGGAATACTGCTGCAAAGGAAGCGCGCGGTTTTTCAGCCTTGGTAAGTTATTATTATCTTCACGCAGATCTAGGACAAACTTTTCTACAGGTTCGCTTCTCGGGAGACTTAGGGAGTCGAAGTTTTTCGGGATATCACACCGTTCGGAGACAGACCTGTTTTTTTTTTTTAAATCGAGATCAGTCACTCAACGGTCAACCGCTTCGTTTATTTGGGATGTTGGGTGCAGCACAGAAACTCGCTGGACAGTTATCAATGGCTTAGTCCCGCCCCGTTTCTATACAGTACCAGCGCTGTTCGAAAATCTTCGAGAGAGAGAAGGAAAAAAAAAGGGGGGGGGGCTCTGCACGAGGAAATTAGTCGCAGGGGGACAACTTCATATGAGACCTTGCGAGGGAGGGGCACCACTCGCAGACCTCCCGGTTCTGGGCCAGGGGAAGCCAAAACGTGGATGGGGAGGAAAAGAGCCGTTTGAAAGTCCCCGGGGTGGTGGGAGGCATCACCCACGATGCGGGATCGAGGCCGATCACCTGTGGGACGAGGGAAGTAATCTTAGTTTCCCTCTGGAGTTGCTAAGAGGGTACTGTGCCCCAGTTGGCTGTGGGTGTCAAGCAAATGTGTGAAGTAGGCGCACTATAGGCAACCAACGCTGCTGGGAAACGTGGTGTGATGTGTGTTCTCTGCAATCCTTGGCGCCTCTGTGCTCCGAAATGACTCGCCAGCAAGCTCGGGGAAGCCGCCTTTGCGTATCCTTCCGAAGGCTTCTTATGATTCCCTCCAGGTTTCCCTCAGCGGCGAGGATAGTGAAAGCGGAGGGTGCTCTCTTTAACCGGGCGAGGGAGAACCGCTTTCAGGGGACTGGGGGGGAGGAAAGGAAGTTTGCTGGAACTGAAGTGAGGAATAACCGTCGTGGAAAGGTGGCACCTGCCCTGCTGAGGCGCGCGTGGCTCTATACGCGGCTCGCCTCTTTTTCCCGCTACCCGAATTAAGGAATTGCAGGACCCATAAAAAGGGAGTTTGTTAGAGTTGCAAGAGAAGGACAAGTTTCGCGGAAAGGTCGTTCTCCTCCGCTCCGTTGTAGGCGCCGCAAGCACCTGAGAGCCGCTGCCCTAAAGAAGGGCCCGACACCTCATCCCCTTCTCCTCGGGGAAAGTATTTATAGCTGGGGCACGGCCAGCCTGCCGGTTTGCCTGGCCGTCGGCGTGCTACACATACACAGCCCGCTAGGCGCCCCACCGTGATTGGGGCGTTGTTCCTCTAGAAGGGCGACACGTTTTTGAGTTCCCGCCCCTCGTCTTCGGCGAGAAAAACGCGGGCAGCCGCTTTCTCGGACTCTCCTCTTTTGGGGGCGCCTTTTTTCCCCAAGGTGGTAGGGAGCGAGCGGCAGAAAAACACCCGGCAGAAATTAAAACGAATTGCAGCGGAGTAAGTAGGCCGCTTCATTTGCAACTCGGTTCTTCTGGTGGGACGGGGAATTGGCACGCATAGTCAATTCTGGGGTGGGGTGGGGGCTGCTCTAAATCGCCCCTGCACTTTTATTGTACGAATATCACAAATCCGCGCCTGCTATTATTATCCCTCCCTGCCTGCCTACATCTTAAGCGGGCTACGTTGCGCATTCATTGGGAGGGGCGTGGAGGGGGGAGCGGGAAAGACCCTTTTCAGCTTGACCGGACCTCGGCAGACAAGGGTCTAGTTCGGGATTTTTCATTCAGATCTTACTATAAAGCTTCAATTCCCGTTTGAAAACTAGCTGCTCTAAATCATGCCGGCCCTGATATAATTAGAAACGGGTTGAAATATTTCGGCACGTAAAGCTATCCACCCCCATTTCCCGCTGCCTGGAATTCAGTTCCTCCCTACAGTCCATTGGTAGACTGAAGTGTGTGGTTTGTGTGTGTGTTTATGGTGTTGTGGTAGTAGTTTCCCTTTTTCCTAGTTTGTAATAAATACATGGAGAGGTTTTTCCCACCTAGATTAAGTTCATCAGGTTCTCAAGCCCAACCCCCCTCCTGCCAATTTGCTTGTTGCGTTAACAACACTCAGTTGTCGCTTTTTTAACTTTCAGGATTTTTTCAGTTTCTCCCTCCCTTACTCTATCCTGCCCAATACTATATAAGCTTGAAAAAATCTCTCTCCCCACCCTCCCCTGATAATTGTCCGATTTATTTTATAATCTGTAGCTGGGCTGTGAATTTGAGGGATTGGCGGTTTATTGGTTTGCAGATGCTGATGATTCAAAGGAGAATGGTGACTTTGTGGCATAACTGTTTCCATTCCCCGCCTCCTAAACTACCTCAGCCAGTCTCCGAGGTCTAGTCCAAGCATGGCACTGTTTTCCCACTTTTAGACTTTTCTCCCTTTGACACGATTCAAGTTGCACCCTCAGAAAAGAAGTTTTTGTCTGCTGTCTCTTTTCAGAGCTCTCCTGTAGGCTGAAGGGGAACTTTGAGGAATGCGATGGCATTTAGACTCAGTAAACCAGGCGTCGTCATAACTTTTTAGACTCGGTAAACCAGGCGTCACCATAACTTTTCGAAATCTGGAAGGAAGAAAAAAGGGAATCAAATTCGGGGAAGGAAAGTTATTCAACGTGTAACAATTGAATAACTTTCAATTATTAACAAACAATTTTATGGATTGTTTGGTAGAGAATGTGGCATCCTTTTTCTTGCAGTTTCTGCAACTGTTAAGTTACCGTGTGGTTGCAGTGAAAGTCCCCAAACCCTCTCTCCCAAAATTTGAATTGTTTCAAATCTTAGCCTTTTCTGCTCCAAACAATCACACAAAATTCAGACACACAAAATTACTGCTGTTTGTCTTATACTTAAAACTCCTACTTGAGAAGTTGGAAACACTCCCACTTTCTTGCATATTTTAGCTTCATTCTGCATAAAACAAAAACACATTTGGTGAATTTCTTTAAGTGATCATAAACCAAGCCTTAAAACCTTGCTATATTCTGTCTCGGAGGCACCCTCTGCTGTTCATTTCTTAAATTCAGGTTTGCCTAACCTCATCCATGAGTAAACATTTTCACCTCTGCTTAAAAGGTATTTTCCCCCTTTCCAGATCTACTGAACACTTTTGCCAAAATGCTCCTTTTGTTGTTGGGAATCATTGTGCTCCATATCTCGGTGCTTGTTCTTCTCTTCGTTTCTACAATTGTCAGTGTAAGTAAACTATCCTGCCTGTTTTTATTGCCTGTACCTAGTGCTCCATTGTGCGATTAATTTACCGCTTCTTTATGAAATATATCAACTCCATCTATTAAAATAAATTAAAACCTACCTGTTTATTCCTTTAAAATTTAATGTGAAAGTATAATGCAAACACAAGAGAGTCATTGGTATTCTCACAACTTTTGCTATTCTAACTGTAGTATTTATATGTATCAGAGAATATAATAGCTTTTGGGGGAATCTGTTAGCTAAATAAAATAGAACCCAAAATTTCGAGCATAAAGTCCTATTAAATGTTGCTATTGCTATTAAATGTGAGTCGGTCTCTGCAGTGGGAATGGTTCAGGAAAAATTTCTTCTTACTGAGTAACCACAGAAAAATTTCCAGACTATTGAAAATGGCGAAGAGCCACAATTTGATGGTGTTTTTTTTTAAGGGATAGGAACTAGTGGCCTTCCAAATGTTACTGAATGACAATTTCTAGCAGTTCCAGTTTTCATGGTTGACGTGAAGCAACATACTTGAGGAACTGTAGATTTGCTAGTCCTGACACTGCAGATTGCCAGTTCTCCAAGATAGCTGATTGTATTCTGCTGCAGAACCATTCTCGGTGCTCTGTCATTGGAAAAAGAAGGTTGAAGAGAATAAAATTTCCTCCCATGAAATTTGGCAAAGATTTTAAAAGAATGAGATACTTCGTTCTTTGCCTTTCTTTTGAAGGCTCTTTGTAACACAGTCAAAGGAATCAAAGCACAAAGAAAGGTCTTTCTCCTCTCAGCCAATATAAAGAGGGACATGTATTTCTACACTCACTGTTGAAAAGAAGCCTTTGCTGATGCATGGATCTTCAGAGGGTCTTTTATTTGCTTTCATTCTTTAAGCGATCTTGACTGGCTTAACTTCCTTAATGTGGAAGATAACATTTAAGTTCTACCCCCTTCCAAACTGTTCATCTCTGATAAACCTTTCATTCTTTTTCAGCAATGGCTCGTTGGGAACGGACACAGGGCAGACCTTTGGCTGAACTGCACCATTCCTATGATTCCATTTCGTTGCATAACATCATCCACAAATGGTGAGATTTTTGATGGGCGTGGCTTTCTTTTAAAATACGTCTCATTTCTTTCTTTTTTTACTCCAATATTACCTTTGAAACGGTGTGACCTGCTAATTCTGGAAGCAGTTTAGACAGGATTTCACAATGTATCCCCACTTCTCTCACTGCCAACTATGTGCTGCTTGAATGTGTACCCTGTTTCCCCAACTTCTTGCCAGACTTTTAGACAACCCTGGCTCATTAATACTATCTAGATACTTAGGTCCATTTCTGAATGAATATATAATTTGCATTGTTTCTTCCCATTTTGTACTAAATTGATTGTCAGACGTCTATTAAGAAAATGGGTGCTCGTATGTTGCTTGGTTTGTCCACCAAATAAAGCATTCTGCATGAAGTGAGTGGTTAATCTAGTAATGGTTGATTCTTAATACTTTATGTGTAGAATATTGACTCTGTCCTGCTTCCTTAATCTAGACACAAAATTAGATATTTCTTTAACCTTTGGAATATGTAACAATTAATCAATACAGTAACACCTGTATATAAACCCAGCTTACATATTACCTTATGTTATGCTAAACCATGATTTTTAATCTATGAACAGATATTTATAGACAAAGATATTCTATAGGCAGTGATGTTATACACATGAATAAACATTAGGGTCACTAAGGCTGCAATCCCACTTTTGCTTATTTAAAGGTAAATTCCTCTGCAGAAATTGAGACTTTTGAATAAATGTGTAAGATGTACTGTAGATATGTGTAATAAAGATAAAACTGGGCCTGCATGAAATACTTGAGTTTTCTTCCAGGTTGGTCTTTGACTGTTTGACTAAATCTTTGTTAAAGTCCCTGTAGATAGTTTGTTAATATCTGTTGCTACAGATTAAGGATTCCTTTCTGTCAGCAGCCTCAGTGTTTTGGTCATAGGTCCTTGTCAGGCCATTTGGTTGCCTTTTACTTTGAAAATTCATCTTCTGTGATTTTGTCTTGTTGTTTGGGTGGTACCATTTTGCTTCCCAATCAAGAGCATGCCTTATTTTCCATAAGACCCTGTCATGAGTTTTCTAAGGGTGTTTGAAAGGGCCATTGTGGACCACTAAATTAAGTGGACATGTGGTTTTGGCCAACAGACTGTTTGAGTGTTGTAACTTGCAGCTGTGTGATGTGGGATAATCAAAATAAAGCTGGAAGGGACTTTTGATGTCTTCTAGTCCATCCCCCTGCTCAAGCAGGAGACCCTATTCCATTTCACAAATGATTGTCCAGTCTCTTCTTTAAAACCTCCATGATGAAGCACCTACAACTTCTGAAGGCAAACTGTTCCACTGGTTAATTGTTCTCACTGTTAGGAAGTTTCTCCTTAATTCCAGGTTGCTTCTCTCCTTGATTAGTTT
>JANHJO010004537.1:223514-248925 GCA_032468235.1 Pseudoxyrhopus heterurus | reverse complement strand
TAGTCTCCAGGCCTTTAATCATCTTAGTTGCTCTTCTTTGCACTTTTTCCAAAGTCTCAACATCTTTTTTGTAATGTGGTTACCAAAACTGGATGCAGTATTTCAGGTGTGGTCTTACTAAGAATTTATAAAGTGGTACTAATACTACACATGATTTTGATTCTATGATTCTATTTATATAACCAAGGATTGTATTAGCTTCTTTGGCTGCTGCTGCCTATCGCTGGCTCATATTTAAATGATCATTCACTAGCACTCAAAGGTCCCCTGTTTTTGAGCCACATTTCATCTAATCTGTACTTGTACCTTTTCCTGCCGAAGTGTAAAAGTGCTTTTCTCCACATTAAATTAAAAAGTATCGATTACATAAAATAAAAGCATTCTTACTCCTCCCCCCCAGAGATAGCATTTTAAACCTAGGGGATGAAGGTTTATTATGGTAACGACTTTCCTCATGAAAAGAAATAACACTCCAATCTCTGAATCCTTTTTAATTTTCTCTCTGCAGATAATTCATTGGCTATAGATGGTTATTCTCCCAACAGCTATATACTCTATCCAGCATCAGTTTTTGTACAATATTTCTTGGCCACTATGCCACTTAGTTCTTGGATATTGTTGGCAAAAATGTTTCAGTATTTCTTGATTAGGATATTCTTTCAGTTTCCTCCCGGGGAGCATCAAATTCTTTGTTGCAAATTTGATGTGAGACGGAGTTATTTGGATCTCTGAATTGTTGCTTTGGGTAGATGCTTTTTGTTTTTCATTTTATTCAGAGTAGTTGCAGCCAAAGTTACCATCACTGGGAGGGAGGAGTTGGAGGAACACTAATCTTTTTTGATTTTCTGTTTTTCTAATTAGAAAAACTGTCTTCTCAATTATGCAACCCCCAAGAGGAAAGGAAATAAATACTTCTAAGTCTCCCCCATAGGATAAATAGACTTTTTGATGATAAAAAGTGTCTCCTCCCGCAATTACAATCACCAAGTGTAGATTGACATTTCTTGCAACTGTTTTTTTAAGTAATCCCTCCGGGACAATATTCAGGGAGGTGAATTGTAAGTAGTTTGATCTATGTTAGTTTGTTCTCAGTTCAAAAGAAATACTGAATTGCAACAGTATACTGGAATGAAACCATAATGTTTCCTTCCTTTGAAGATGCAGGAACTTTTCTTTACATACATTTTAAAACACTGAGCCTGTGGAAATATTTGGAAATGAATTAATTATTTTGAATGTATCCCATGCTTATTATTTTTTCTGTTCCTGAAACTCATGCAAGCAGGAATAATGGAAACTGCTACAACTTTGGTTACTTTTAGTACATTTTAACAGGAGCTGAGGATATCAGATAAGTTCTGCCCTTAGCAATTGGAGCAATTGTGAGGGATCATGTGATTTTAGATCTAAATTGTGGAAGTTGAAATGTATTAGGATTTCTGCCTGAGCTCACTAGCCTAAAATCCGTTTAATATGATACTAGACATCAAAAACAAAAGCTTAATATTGGATATTAAAAACAGCTGGACAATGAAAGAGATATAAAATTGCAGACAAAATAGTGGTGGTCCATCTTTCACTTCTATTTCAGTTTCCCCTAGTTTTTTCCCGACTTACTGAACTGGGTTAGAATTATGAGATAAATTCAAGAAATAGGAGTTCAAAAAGCATTTGTAGCTTGAACATAGAGCCCCACATGTAGAAGAATTCAGACAAGCTCTTAGTATAAAATGATTTGGAATTGTGGTAATTCTCAGGAGACAACTATGCATCATCTTGCAACCAAGTAATGTTCACGTTTAATAGCCTCTCCTAGCTTGTTGTATTGGGCTTCAATTCAATAGTGCTTCAATGTACAATATGGACATTGATCTTGCTGGCTGCTTATTCTGAGAAGAGCTGATTTGATGCAGCACTAGGACGCAGCACTGGAGAAAGCTGCTGTGCAAGACAATTTAGTATTTTACAATGATACAGTGGGCAAAACTCAAGTTTGCATAATCTATTTTTGTTTGTTTTTATACCACATTACTATATCCTGCTGCAATTATATACAAATTCATTGGTTCACAGTATAAAAGAAAAATGACAGTAACAATGAAAATGTTATAAAATAAATCCAGCAGTTCAAATAGACAAACATAAAGCATCTGGCATCAGCCCTCAAATTCCATCCAGAAAAGCTCAATTTGAAAAGTTTCTGGAAGGTGACCAGAATTGGGGCTAGCTCTTTGAGTTAAAAGCTGCTGGAACAACATTTTTTAATGTCCCCATTAACTGAGTTCCATTGTCAAGGGCAACATCTCTTTCTAAACCCTTGCTTCCATAGTAGTGAATGTCAGCTTGAGCATATTGAATTGGTGGATTACTTTGCTCAGTCTATTTTTTTAATTGCAGGCCCACACAGGTATAATGAACAGCTGATAGGCTGTCTAATGCTTTCAATTCAGTGGTTCAGAATATGCAGGCGTACAAACACAGCATCTGTTTCCAACTCATTCAGACAGCCTGCTTTAATGAGTTGCAGACAACTGGCAAGTGTGTGTTTCTACATATTCTAAATTATTTATTCCATAATCAATCTTCTGTCTGGTAGGGTTAGGATATTCTGTAATGTTCCCAGTTCAGCTGCAATGTTCACTGACAGTAGCAATGATCAGTGTTCCTCTTTGGAGTGAATGGAAAGGATGCTCTGTTATCCCCTAATAATACAAGATGAGTATGCAAGTACCTGGACACATCTGTGTAACAATGTAGTGGTTTTATATGGTAAATCTGAAAATTTCTAAACAGCGTTCGGTAACATTCCTTTTTGTGCAGCTTAAATGTATGCAGGACTATGGATTTTGAAGTCATTGGTGTAGTGGGCACCTTTTAATTTCAAATAAAACCTATTTACAGTATATTAAATGAGCCCTCCAACCCATTTATATTTAATGAGCCCTCCAAATTGGGGGGAGGAGTAATATTGTTTGCACAGCTGACAAAGAAGAAGGAATGTTTTGCTCTTAGTAACAGAAGCTGACACAAGGGAGAATTCAACATTTTGCAAGTGTGCAGGACATGTCCCAGAGGACAACCACCAAGAAATATTTGCATTTTTATTTTGGATACATGTATTGTTTACCTCTTAGGATAGAATGGATTGAAACAAGAAAGAGGGAACTATATGCAACACCATGTTCTTACAACACCTTCTTTTGGCTCAATTCCTGTGCCTCCTCCCAGTACACTCACTGCCAAATCTTATATACCAAGAATGGGAAACTTGTGTGGTTCCATATATTGCTGAACTAAATTCTTTACATCTTTTCCTATTGGTTTGGGGCTGCTGGTAGATGTAGCTGAGCAACATATTTTCTAGGCAAATACATACCAAGGCAGTCCATCCAGATCTTCTTTGTTATAGGCCTCCTTATCCTTATTCTGAATACAAATTATGTTCAATGTTCCTAGCTGACTGCAGGTAATATGCTTAGATATTCCTACCTGAAGATTTCTATTTCTTTTATGGATCTGTAAAAAAAGATTTTATGCATTGTAAATGGATGCCATGATTAATCTGTTAGATGTCCTGGATTACAGAAGTTTGCTTGTAGTTCTTGAAGAGAAGCTGTCCAATGGGCATAGCCATGTAGCTCAGTTTTGAAACTTTGAACTTTCTTTGGATTCTCTTCTGTAAGCCTTCATGCAGTAGACCTGGTCACTCAGAATTTTGCTGAAAAACTAAGGGCTGTATCTTTGATTGTCTTATCTGCTTTTCAAATAAAATTGCTAATTTTTAATTTTATTTGCTGCTATGTGAGACAAATCAAACCCTTTTAAGCCATTGTCTGTATTTACAGCAGCAGAAAGGGGATGAAGTACTTTTTTTTAAAAAAAATGACTCTTACTTGTAAATTCATACAATTGAATTGGGTGCTGATGCTGCTCAGTAATTCTGTAAATATTAATATCACCTGAATAATGCCACTGCAAGGGACAGGAAATGTATCACTATATTTTCTCCAACTACATCTTACTTTAATTGGCAAGGTTTGCTCAGGAACTTAGTAGAATGATGTGGGTGGGGGGGTGGATGCATGTGCTTTTAGTCAGTATTGACTTCTGGTGACAGTTTTCTTGGCAAGATTTTTCAGAAATGGTTTGTCGTGTTGCCTCCTGCTCAGGGCTGAGAGAGAATGACTAGTCCCAAATCTCCCAAGCTTTGAGCCTAAGGCAGGAGTAGAGCTCATGGTCTTTCATTTTCTACCTGTTTTAATCTTGAGTGTCTTAACCACTACAGCAAGCTAGCTCTAGAATTATTAATAACTTTGCAGATATGCCTGCTTGAATTACTAACCATATAGCAGAGTATATGATTGATACCTGCTTTACATTTACCTAGCATAATTTGCCAATTTTCCTCTTGAAATATTGCTGTTTTCTTTTTGGGTACAAATGGAGTGTTTGTGGCCATCCTTCTTAGAAATTATAGCTCTCAAAGATGGTGAAAGAATTTAAGGTAAAAGTATCTATATTTAAGGGTATGTAAAGTGAAAAAATGTCCCCAGAGAAAGTTTGTCAGAGCAGTGTAATATAAACTCTAATTCAAATAGATATTCATATTATACTATATGTTCAGTGTTTAAAGACAGGTTCAACCAAGTTGAGTTCTTTCAAGAAATCCAGTTACAACTCTCACATTCTCTTAAAATCTGCTAGATGTTGCCATCTGCTGAAATACTTTGTTCAGTAACAGTGGCAAAGGTGTGATTATTTCCTGAATAAACAGACACTACAGTAGTATTTATTTATGTACATTTATTTGTTTATTTTTTTGATACTCATTTTTATATTGGCAAAACAGAAACATTTAACTTTTGCATTCAGACTTATTTTTTTTACAATGTCATCTAGTGGTATCATCTTGAACATGTCTGTTTGATTTTAGTACATTTTTAACACTGAAATTCATTCTTCAGTTTAAGTGGCCAGTTATTTGCCACTCAAGAGTTGCCTGAGCTGCAAGATGGCTGGCAAATAAATTTATTATAATTGTCAGTTCAAATGTTGCACTCATCATAGTTTCAGCTTGCCTTGCCAGGCATTCTTCATTTAAGATTTATCTCAGGAATTTAGGACAGTGTCCCGCTTGTATATCAAAGGATTACTGGTTAGTTTCTCCGTTGAACCAGCACCATTGAAAATAGTGGCATAAAGTCAAAGGATGCCTAGAATAATGAGCTTGTGGTCAAGGCCAGATGCCATTTTTCAGATGACGTATCTTATTCATTTGTTTAAAAGATTTATTTGGCTGCCCATTTTTAACAACTCTGAGAAACTCGCAACAACTGTAAAACCAGTATAGTAACTATCAAATAATAAAATGGTAAAATGATCAAACCAAAACCCTGTGCCTCAGTCATCCCCTTAGGATACCTCACAGCATGCTCCAATTATGCTCATCCCATTCATCCTGTCCTGTCCCAGCCCAGCTTAGCTTTTTGGTAAACAGCCAGGTCTCTGTGGCCTTCCAAAAGGCTAAAATGGTGGGGGACTTCTGAATATCTTGGGGAGGGGAAGTTCCACAGGGTAGAAGCAACCATGGAGAAGGCATGCTTCCAAATCCCATTAAGTGGTAGAATTTCAGGGAAGAGCTCTGGAGCATGCCTATCTTATCTGATCCAGTGGGACAGGCAAAAATAACAATGTAGGGTTATCCTGTGCCATGTAGGGATTTAAAGGTAATCAGCATGTTGAATTGCACCTGAGAGGAAACTGGGAGCCAGTACAACTTAGAGTTGTACAATAGAGGTATAACATGGATGAACCTATGAACACCCAATGCTGTGTGTGCTGTTGCATTCATGACCAGTTGGAATTTCTGAGTGGTCTTCAAAGGAAGTTCCATGAAAAGCGAATTGCAGTAATCCAAAGGGGAAGTAACTAGGGCATGAGTGACCATGAGCAAGGCTTCTTGATCCAGAAAAGGGTGCATTTGGCACACAAGATGGATCTGTGCAATCCCCCTCCCCCACGCCAGCCATAGATTCTTCCTGTTCATCAAGCAGAAGCCATGAATCCAAGAGTACTCCCAAACTGGGTACCAACTCAGTCCAAAAGAATGTAACCCCATCCAGAATAAAGATAAAATCTCACCAGATCCCACGGGGGAGACCTAGATCAGCTTCACCAGCCCGGGCAGGCATAGATAACTATACCCTACTGGTATGCCATTGGATGACCATATCCAGCGGTCTCATGAAAGTGTTTAAGAGGAGTGGGACTCAAGTTCTTGTGCAGGAGACTAGTGTACAATCTCTTCTTGCCCACCAATACCAACTAGAGAAAGGAGAAACACCACAAAATTATGCTTCCCACTCTCAGCCTCTGGAGCTGGTCCAGGAGGATACAATGGATGGTGATACAGAAACTGCTGAGAGAGTTAAGAGAGTTGCAGTACCCCTATCTTGTACCCTCCAAAGCTCATCAGCCAGCATGATCAATTATCTTTTAGTGTTCTACTCCAGCCTGAACCCAGACTGAAAAGGGTGCAGATAATCCACTTCATTCAGGGCTCTGTGAAGCTGCAAGCCAAAAAAGGAAGGTTGGAGATTGGACCAAAGCTGTCGAATACAACTGGATCCAAGGATGGCCAATATTGAAATGAGATTTGTCCTGTTCCCATCCCCTTTCCTCATCATTGCATCCTTGATATACAACAGGGATTGTTTTTCATGAAATGAAACAAAGTTTTGATCTTTGAAAATGTAAAGTCTTATTTCTGAAAGATCTTGAAGTTTTCAATTTTTTTATTGCTTCTGTGCATATAGTAGGAACCATATATGCAGAAATTGATATGATGAGGCTTTTCCTAGTACAGAAATAATTGGAGAGGCAACTATTTATGATGTAGCATATTTCTTTGTTGCTTATTTGTTCGTAAATCAAATTTATAGGCTGTCCCACTTGCAGTGACTCAGGTCAGCATATAGTTTGAAAAGATCTTGACTTGTATTGTTCTTTACATAGTAGTCTATATTCACATTACTTGTTCTTGGCTCAGTCTGTTCTCTGGAGTGCCCTACTAATGGTGAAGACCAGTCATTCATTTTTTTCCACATTCATAAGAAGCCTCTGCTTTCTACCCAGTACTGGTAATGCTGGTGGAGTTACTGGATCTTTCTCTGTGTGGCATCTTCTGTTGAATTGCTACCTATTGCATGGTCATTGCTGCAAGAAGAGCTCTAGAATTCAATTCTGGCTGCTCTGTCTTCCTCTGCTTAGCTGGAGTTTTGCAGGGAAGAGATGGGTGAGGGAGACTAGCTATTTAGATGTTTATGTAGAAAGAAAAAACTTCATCAAAAGCACAAGTAAATCGAACAGCTTATTGTTTCCAATAAGATGATAGTCACCGGCCCAGGCAATTTTAAAGGATGGTGAATCAAAATTCATGAAGGATGAAGTCATCAGTGGCCACCAGATATTTTTTTTTTCAATTTGCCTGACCACCAATCTCAACAAGTGACTCTAGATGGCAAACAAAACTAAAAAAAAAAAAAATTACAATAATACAAAATTAAAATTCATAGTGACAGAATAAATCATATAACATAATCACTAAAAAATAACCAAGAAAAAGGTTCTTGAACAGCCTCAATGCTCCAGGCCTGATCATAGAACCATATCTTTAAAGAACTGCAAAAAGCCAGCAGAGTCACCTGGTCTCTGGAAGAATGTTCTACAGAACAGGTGGCATGGCAGAAAAGGCATATTTTCTAGGCCTCACCATCCAACATTCCTTAGCTGACAGGACCCAAAGTACATCCACCCTGCCCGATCAGTTCAGTTAAGTAGAAACAACTGGGGGAGACACAGCCTCTCAAGTAGACCATTCCCAAGCCATGAAAAGCTTTAAAGGTGACATCTAGCACTTTGAATTGCACCTGGAAGCACACTAGCACCCAGTGCAGCTAGTAGTGATACTAAATACTTGTAGCTGCCTAGAGCCAAGGTGAGCATGCTTAACTTTGATCCAGCAAGGGTAGAATTGGTTTGTTGCCATGTCATCCTTGCACCTAGTATGATGCTATTTATCTTTTTGCACCATAGCCATGATATTGCCTTCATCTTATCTGCTGGGCATGAGTGAAACAGACTCAAATTTTTCTTAGCTGTATCTGCATTAACTAGTGTCTTTTCTCCCTCCCTCATTGTCCAAGGGCAGCCTCAGGTGTGTATCAAATCTTCAGTCTTTATCACCTATTACCTTAGAAGGGTTCTAAAAAATAAAGTTCCATAGGTGGTTTTCAACAGATAAATATAATCTGCATAATTACAATGCACTGAGTGGCAGGGTTTAAAAAAAAACAAAAAAACAATCAAATGAAGTTTTTGAAATGCTGTCATAGTTTTTAGCGACTTCTCTGGATCTAATTAATCTCCATGCATTCTTTTGACAGAAGTAGCTTTGTGGTGTTGATTTTTTTTTCTTTGACAGTTAAAAGGGCTTTTTCATTATTGTCACCTGCTTTTATTCCGATGTTTACTATTTGCTTTTGTTTTATCATTGTTTCCTTTGAAAATATTATCTACCCTAAAAGGCAGTCTCAAAACATTTTAAATAAAGCCACCCCAAACAAAAACAGAGCAGAGTTTTCCCTCCATTTTAGGAGGTACATGTCACAAAAGTTACAGTTTGCTTAAATTCTGCAGGCCAAAAACAAAAATAAAATAATAAAATTGTGAGGCTTATAAAATATTGTGATTATTGTCATTGATTGGTTGCTTGTATGTTTTGTATTGCTCCTTCTTAGGAATGTACAAAAAATAAATACAATATTGTAATCTTTAAAAAAGATTATTGCAACTACAAGAGTTTCAGTAAGCGATTTTGCAGTTTCCTAAAGAACTGTTAGAAAAACATTTGAGGAAGATGTCGAAATGCCAAACTTCTCCTCCAGATCCCATTCTTCTTGGAATATTTGTCATTTCTTGGGAGATAGCATTTCTAAATCTAACACCCCTACAAAGTGGACCCTATTGTTTGCAAATCTTGAGGGCAGAGGAGGATGGGAGCTACAGAACAAGATGTTAGGAAGCACCTCATTTGGAAAAGCTGATAGTAGAGAATTGATTAAGCAAGATGTGTGTTAGCAATATCACTCTTACTGAACTTTGCAAGCTAAGGTTATTTGCAATTCATAGGCATAACTGTAGCATAGTTGCCAGGGAAAAACATCAAACTGCGTTCTTTGTCATTCTTTTTTTCTCCTCTCTTGTGAAAAAACTGGCTTGGTACTTTCCAACAAGTAATGTCTTCAACATGGGTGACAATTTAGAGCCTGGTACTCCATGGTGACAAATGAAACAAGAAGATAGTACTTCTGTTGCAGTGCATAAATGTTGAGAAAGAATCCTGTTTTTCTTTCTTTGTAACTCATAAAACTAAAACAACAAACAAGCAAAAGCTCTTATGCTGAAAATGTGGATCTATACAGGAAACTTCCATATTTATGTTGTTCAGCGTCCACTCTCATTCACCTCTATGGCACTAGTTTACTTTGCATGAGTAGAGAATGGTAAGGCGTTTATCGAGAATATAATATTGTTAAGTTTGGCACCTGTTTCATTTATTTCATTTAAATATACAATATAGGAAAGGAATTTCCCCTTTCAACTCAGGAAACTATTTCACCACCTTGAGTTGCAATACCTATAACCAAGTGCTTTCTGTAATTAACCCATTTCTCACACAGCTGGTGGGTATTTTGGCTTATTTCTTCATACCAAACTGTTTCAGCTCTTCACATTTTCAAGCTTTCTACATGAAGTGCTTGGTTCAAGTTCCAGTGGGGTTTAAGTCAGTGTTGACATAACCTTTCCAAAGTATTGAATCTGTTTGGAGGCAAAGATACTTAAAAAGTCAGAAAATTCAGTGGGTGGGTGGGTGGTGGAATGGTTTTCACAGACTGTAGGTTGTACTTGTTGGTTTGTCTGACCTTTTATCTGATGATTCTGGGTCAGTGTATAAGATATTCAGAAGGCCATATTACGTGTTTTTGGAAGCTGAGGAAGATGGTATAAATATCATGTATGCACTGATCTCTTTTCTCTGTCTCCTCCCTTCCCTCTTAATATAGAAAGTAAGTAATGAACCCATGAATTAGGCTTAATTCCTAGTGACTTATGTGAATGTGCATGCCTTTTTGGCAGCAGCATAAATGTGGTTTGCCCATTGTCTTTTTTCAGAATGTTTTTTTTTTCTACTTCCCACTCTAGTCTACAGCCCTGAAATTCTCATTCAAGTCATAACCAAATCTAGCCTTACTTTGCTTGAGAGTCCAGACAAGGTCAGCTTCCTGCCGTCGCTTGACAATTTCTCCATGTTAGATATTTTCAATTTCCTGTAATTTTCTTTCTCATATTTTGATATTTTTTCTATTTTATTTTAATTATGTACATTAGAAATGGAAATGAGACATTAAAATGGCCCACCCCAAAAAAAATCAGAAATCTTAGTATTGATTGATCAAGGAAGGAAGATTGAGATTTATGGTGGATAGATGATGTGTATATGCTGTAAAAAGTCACATGCTTTAGGCAATCACAAGGAAAAAAAACTGTAGATTACTTCTATGGTGCCTTTAGAGAAGTAAGGGGTGTGATACACACTTGGAAAAGATAGTGTACAATTCTGCCCTAGTATTTTAAAAATGATGTCGCACAAGTTAAAAAAAGTTACAGATAAGTTCAGTGAAAAGCAAACAGTCTGTTTTCAAATGCCAGTCATGCCATGAAAATAAGAGGCTGTCCTGCTTTATAGCTTCTCCATTGGCCCCTGGTCAATCTTTGTAGGAAAAACGGCTGAACTCCTGCGATTCCCTACAGCTGATCTTATGATTGAAAATTCATTCTTTAGTGGGATTTTTCTAAATTGACAGTAATTTGAGAAAAAACACTTATTTTTTTTTTCTTATTTGCAACTTGGAGGACCTGACAAGGGCTGCAGATTAACAATAAGGATATTTCATAATATAAAGGAGGGAAATGGCTGCAGTCTTAAATACACATTTCAATTTACAATTAAGAAATAGTCCTAGTCAAACTGTGCCATCTCAACTCATTCTGTACAATTTAGCAAAATTATTTTCATCTGAAAACAAGTAACTAGATGAAAAGGCTGTGAAAATTGCCATTAACATGTGCATATTTAAACATTTCAACTACATTTTGTTTGATCTTATCAGTGTGTCTTCTGATATAGTTCTTTTATGCAGATGTTCTGTCTTCTCCCATCCAAGATTGGTAGAAAAGTTTCCTTTATTTTGTCATGGACTACATGGTTTGTCACACTGCTATAATTACTACAGCTTATCTTTTTTTTAAAAAAAAAGTTCTTCAGCTCTATAGAATCAGTAGACAGTTTATTTTCATGTTTGCAAGTATTTTTGTCTTAATTCCTTGCTTAAAGGCCTTCCAAGGGAAAAGATTGATATCTTTTCAGCTATTTCATTGGACTCCTTCGGGATCTTTCTCCACATGAGCAAACAAAGAACTTATCTTAAACTACAGATGAAGATGAGAAAGTACAAACAATGTTCTTTACTTTTTCATGAAGAATGATTTTAATAATATTTTTTGTTAGTGCACGTCAGAGGGATTTTTATTTTTTAACCCTGGTTTTCAGGGTTATAAGGCAGGAAAAAAGAAAATGGTTGTAGAGCACCTTCAAACCATTTTAAAGGAATGGGGCCTGGCAAAAATAATATTGAAGTCAAGAGTTTGCATGCATAAAATACAAAATAAATAGATCAGGGTGGGTCAAAATTAGGTGTGTATTAATAAATCCATCTATGAGATGCAATGCATCTCTAAGAGTTCCTGATTATTGATTCCCAGTAGCATAAAAATGCTAAGTGAAACATTCTGTACAAACTACCTTTTTCTAAGTTTTTGTGCAGTTCTGTTGTATGTACAGTGCTGACTTTAGTTTCACAATCTCTGATCTGTAGTTCTCTTATTGCATGGGCAGATGGCACAATAATAGGCAATAATTTGGCAATGCTTATAAGTTACTCTATGACTTTCTCTTCAGCCGTTGGTTTTGTGTGTTTGGAATAGGCCTCTGGGATCTAATTAAAACAAGGACCCATAAGCCTGACACATGCTCAGTGTTGAATTAGATGACTAATTCATTTCAAGTATATGTTTCAAGTGATGTTACACTAGTTGTTCAATCAACTTGGTGGAATTGTTAGTGCTTATTATTGTAGATGCAATTTCCTTATATAATGCTATATTAAACTGAGTCTTGTGTCTAGTTTGGCCAGTGATCCATTTCCATGCCAGGTAAAGTTTTGGGAGATTTCAGCAGTTTCCCATCTTTATTGTTTTCTTTATGTATTACTACAGTGACATTTTAACACTCTCAATGGCTAAGAGTTACATTCTTAGGAGCTCATTTGTTGAAGGGCCTGAAGTAACATGTACACCATGTACTTTCATTTACCTACAACAGCAATGAGTTATTTTAGAAAAGAAGATATTAAACACTTTCAAGTGTTTGGCATCCAGTGGAATGCTTCTCTCAATGCATTCCATTCAGTATCTCCTTTAAAATAGGTACAATTCTTGTATTTATGTAAATCAATAGAAAGAACTTTTCTGCTTAGTTTGTCTCCTGTGGGATTCACTTGCAGCTCTAGGGTGGGGCAGGTTGCATAGGTCTCCAAGCAACTAGAATCTGTTGGTTGCAGGTGTAGCCTATAAAATCTTCCCACCCGTATTGTTGCATTAGTTGCACATGTCCCTTTCTCTCTGGTTATGTGGGATCATATCATAGAAAAATAATTTCCACACCATGAAATGTAACATTTTTCATAGCTTTCTCCTGATGTTGCATTTCAGAACTTTTTCATCTTCTCAAGGAATCTCCCTGATCTCTCTCTCTCTCACACACACAGACACATTCATACCATACCATACCAGCCTCTAATCAAGGACTACCCATAAAGCAAATATTTTACTTCTTCCCAAAGAGATACCCATTGCGATACTTGAGATCCTATTGCGCAAGAAGAGGAACAGGAAAAATTCCTTATATGAAAGCTGTTTAGAGCATTCTTCATCATCATACTTTTGCCCTTTAGTCATGTTTGGAATTTGCTTTCATTGGTTCCAACATAAACTCTAATAAGCAGGATGCTCTGGTGGACATCCAGCTGAAGTATCTTGAGTCATGAGATATACTGTGTGTGTGGGAATTGAGATTTAATCTGGACACCAGGAATACAGCTGGTCTTTACTTCTGAAAAAAAAAGTACAATGAGATTGAACTGAAATTCTTAAGCAATATTATATCTCTAATTTTGATCATCATGATCCTCTGTGCCTGTGTGGACCAATCTTGTGGAAAATTAGTTTTGTTAACTAATTACCACAGTTTATTCTATTGAACATGATAGGATAGGAATGTTGATGGGTTTTGGAAATAAGGAGAAGAGCATGACGAACAAAAGATTTATTCTTATTCCACACTGAACTACAATATGGATGTTTCTCTGCTTTTCATTTTAATACTTTTGACGTCAAATGAGAATATAGAATGCCATGTAAAAATGTTTGTTCTTAGCCTGTAAACAAAGCTTTGATGGAAGAGCACAAGAAGATTGGGCAGTTCTTTAAAAAAAGAGGTTGTGGAGATAACTGTACATACAAAGATTTTTTTTACAAATAATTAAAGATAGCCAGTTTTAGATAATCCTAATTCAGAATTCTATTCAGGTATAATCATGGTTAGAATATGTTAGCCATTTATAACCACAATAATTAATAAATTACGTGTCAATGTTATTAATGCCAGTAAAATAAGTCTAGCTTGTTGTGTCAAATATTATACAATGCTATGGTATAGAGATAATAAATACTTTTTATTTATTTAATTTCTATAGCCACCCATCTCAACTGGTGAGTGAAATATATCATAAAAATGAACAATAAAACAATTAGAACAATTCAGGATAAATATATATGGTTGCTGAGTAGAAGTATTGTCATACATGTTGATATAGGCAAATAAACAGGACCCTTAAAATACTTGATCTGGCCCCAAAACCTGGTCTTTGTGGACTTACAAAAAGCCATCAGGGTCAGAGTCATTCTTATTACTGAAAAGAGAAGTTGCAGGGGGAGTTCAGAAGAGAAGGCTTATCTCCTAGTCCCTGCAGCTGACATCTCTGAACTGATGGGATTTGTAATTTGCCCAATCTGATGGACCAGATTGGACAGGTAGAAAAAACTGGGAGAAGGCAGTTTCTCAGTTCTCTGGTCCCAAGCCATCAGAAGGTTTAATCAGCACCCTGAATTGCACCCAGGAACACACTGACACCAATGCAGCTCACACAGTAGTGGTCTTACATGTGTCAAATGTATACCATTTACTACACCGTGCAGTAAATTTTGCACTAATTGAAGCTTCCAAAAATTTTCAAGGGAAAAACTAGCTTGACTCTGCTGATATATCACATACAGCAATCATAGCTTTTTTCAATGGCTGTCCTAGAAGAATGTAGTTTGTGCAATGTATGAAAAATGCTATCTAGAGTTACAAGACACATCAAAACATGACTCCCAAAACAACAACAGGTAGATTTCCTATGAATTAGATAGAATCAAGGTATCAGGACAAGTATGAAAAGTGCTAAGGTGGAATAAATGCTTACATAGATTGATCAAGCCTTGCTGGAATGTATAGTAATATGTGGGAATTGTAATTCTTGGGTGCTGTCATGTTGTTGTGTTCTGTGTGGGCGTCTCACCACATTTCCGGAACTCGGGGCTAATCTGGACACCTAGTTTTGAAGTTGGGATTTTCAATTGCTTTTAGTTCAGAAAGTAAACAGTTGCACTTGTGAAAGTTGATTTCTACATCTGAGTTTCTGGATAAAAAAGAGCAGGGTGCAACTGATAGTGGCATCTGTAACAAACCCAAATGATGTCAAAATGATGATGTGTTATATCTTTGCATGTATTAAGTTTGTCCTTTGTGCATCATGATACACGTACAATGCATGACATTTGCAGTGGGTTGACCGAATGATACAGCATTAGATAAAGACAGTAACAAACCCTTGACTTGTTGAAAACCAACCAAACAAAAAAGTTGATGTGCATGTGGTATAGAAATCTATTGAGATTAGTCCGATGTTTTCTAAACTTGGCAATTTTAAGATGTGTGGACTTGCTGGGCAATCTTGGGAGCTGAAGTTCACACTTCTTAAAGTTGCTAAGTTTGAACACAGAACCTTAGACTAGAACAAAGAAATTCTGAATGCTCTGGGTAGAAATAAGTAAGTAAGTATGTGCCTGTCATATGCTCCTCAACTATGAGAAGATTCACCCTATTTTTAAAGCAAGAAAGAGTTCACAAAAAAGGTAGCTTGTGCAAATCCAGTGATCCCTTTGTGGGAACTGCTAAGTTCCACATAGCTTTAAATAGGTAGAAGTGGTTCGTGGAGTTGAGCTAATTCTATTCTCCCTTTTTAAACCAGTCAGAGTAAACTCTGCTTTACATAAAGTCTTTTTAAAAATATCCCTGCATCCAAACAGCACAGTTGTGGCATTTTGTAGTGTTTGTTTTGCAAGGCCACTTAGCCACCCACGAAGCTCACAAATAGCCTCTGACTCAAATATCCAGGGTGGCTTTGAGTGAGTTTATAGTGTAAATTTATTATCCTTTTGGCAGCAATGTCCAATGCCTCCTGTAAAGGTCGAAAAGAGGATAGGAGCATTAATTAGAACTGATTTGGTTGTTTCCAATGTTTGCCACCTGTTGACATCCCAGCCTTGATAATAGCCTTCTGCAGCCTTCCTGCATACCCTTGTATTCCTGCTGCCATAGTCTGGGATGGTACTTCTTTTTAGCATTTCATCAGTGTCCATGTCTTAGCAGATACAACTCTTGCTGCTGGGTGTGACATCAATATGTGTCTCTTTCATATGGAGAGACTTATGCCCCTAATCTCACCGTCCCCAAACAAGAATCTTTCAGGGGTATTGGGATGCAACACAATAATCCCCATTTCTCCTGTCCATTCCAACTAGAATTGAAAGTACTTAGCTTCATAATATATCTTGCATACCTGAACTTTGCGAACTCTTATCTTTGTAATCAGATGTCTATAGTTTTGCAAACAAAATATGCTATATTTTCAGACAATTGCTTATCTAAACAAAAACAAGGAATAGGTCTAAAAATAAATTCCAAACATTTGGAAGAAAAGCAGATAATCTTAATTTATTTTTATGGTTGGTAGAATTCTACAGCAAGAAGAGCTGGAAATGTTGCTGTAATTTTCCTGAGCATATACACCAGTAGAAATAAAATCTGGTCAGTATTGTCCTGACTTTTCTTTCCTCTTTTCTTTTCCAGAATGGCTGCAATCTGTCCAAGCTTTGATGATACTTTCTGTCATCTTCAGCGTTAAGTCTTTATTCCTGTTCTTCTGCCAGCTCTTCACACTCACTAAAGGTGGACGTTTCTACCTTACTGGTATTTTCCAGATCGTTGCTGGTAAGTAGAGGGGAGAAAAATGTGTGCTTTGGAATGCTTGCAAAGGGAAGAAAGCCATGGCTAGTAATAGAAAGCAGGGTGACTCCAGTCGAGCAGGAATCTCCTGCAGCCTCCCACAACTTGGTGTTCTCCAGATAGGTTGCATTAAATGGATGCAAGTCCCATTCGTCATCTTGAGCCAATTTCAGTAGCTTACTAACAAAACACCCTTGTGTATCCACTTTGAAATGTGCACTTAATTCAAGAGGATTTCTGCCACATAAAAATATAAGATTTCAACTTCAGTTGCTAATTGGATATGGATAATAGATCTGGAGATTCAACAATTAATATTCTTTAGCATTTCTATTTGAGTATCTTGGTGCTGGTATAATGGTGGTTAGACTGGACCTAAACACCTGTCTACCAATGCATACTGGACCAGTGTGATAAATTTAAATCCATTATTTTCACTGAAGAAATAATTCTGCAGTGAATTAGTTTTGGGATGATAACAATAAGAACAAGATACAAGTTTTGCTTGTATCATCTTTTTCAGCATTTTGTATTGTGAAAGAAAACAGTAGTTTTTGTCCCATTATAATCCCATCTCGGTATCTTATAATAACAGGTTTTCAGAGAATTTGTAAATCCATGAAACTAAACATGTGCTTGGAGTTATCTTACACATTTTTATTCCTCCTGCCTCTGTTTGCACCCTTATCAAAACATCTTGCTTAAAACCCAGTAAGAAAATTCTAGTGTCTCTGTTGAAATGGACATTTAAATGAATTAATTTGAGAACTATTTAAAATAGGAATCGAACCGAGAGGATTATTAGTATTCAGAGCAACGTTCAGCTATGGATTTCATGTACAATGTATTTACTGGCCAATTAAAAATAGAAATAAATTGCCAGCCAAAGCTAGATTTTAAGAAGAAAATGAAATCTTGAAATAGCTATTTCTTTCCTTGTCTTTTAATACCAAGAACCACATATTATGCTGTCCCTCCCAAAAATGCAGTTTAATTTCCTTTGAAGATGTTTCAAAGGAAATACTGAAATATTAAGACATAAATATAGATCTAGGGACAAAAATTTGAATTGGACTGGACTGGACTGATAACCATCTGTTCAGGAGAACATGTGAACTGAGTAAAGTCTGCCTGCTTCTAGCATAGTAGAAGGAACAACATTCATCCAATGTACATTCCTGCTGTATTCCTGGGCCAGCGATTAAACCTGTTGTATTAAAATGAGCTGAATATTATATGGCTGGTTTCTCTACTCTGATGCCTTCCAGATACATTGGGCTGCGTCTTCCATACATTGGCTTTTTTTCAGGGCAGACTTCCCAGCTATTATCATATTTCATTTTCAGCTTTGAAGTACTATCAATCATGAGTTGCCAATTTAGCCATTGAGTTTGCTTATGGTAGGCTGAGAGTGTTATGTGTTGCTCGGTACACCTTGTGTCAGGAGCTAAGTTCTGTATTGACTACCCTTCATCTCCTTGTGCTCCAACCTAGATACAGTTGAACATTTCATGTCTCTGTCCTTAAAAAGAAAAAAAAATCATTTTCTCCAGAATGTAAGCTGCCTTGGCATAGATAAATTTGTTTCCCCCCCAAAAAAAGGAGGGGGTAGGAAATACATTGTTTTTCAAAATTCCTGGTGATGCTTCTTTGTAGCATTCCCCAGGTGGTAGGGAGATGATGGTGCATTTGTGAACATTCTATCCGTAACTTGCAATCATTGCTGGAATTATAGAATGCTCATGTTTCTTTGTAGTAGGATTAAGACTGGCTCTCACCCATGTTTTTTCCTATTTCCAATTTCATAGGCAGGATCAATGTGAGGGAATGAAACTTAGTTTCTCTTGGGTGGAATATCTGAAGATCATCCCTGGGTGAAGTCAATGAGGCAGCACTGGTTTCAAGCCATCCAGTATTTTATTTGGAAAAGTTTCTGCCCTAAAGCAACCTTTTGTTCTATGACTGAGCCTAGGAAGAGCAATGGTACAATGGTTGATTGGAGGTGGGGGTGGTTGCTGTATAATTCAACCCCTGTGCCAAAAGGAACAGAATGAGAGAGAGAGTAGTCTGATTTTACTCCTTATACAGTGTTTTCCCAGAAGAAACAAAGTGGATTTAGATAATCTCAAGAGTTATAAGTTATCTGATGGAAGAATGGGGACAGAGATCTCAGAACTAAGCACCTGACTTTTTAGAACATTTGCTTCTGTTATTACTATGTGTAAAATTAAGTGACCTTTATCAAAAGAAGCCTTGATGCTATTAAGCATCAGGAGATATTAGCTTCTTGGACTTTGATAAGGGATTATTTGACTGAGATAACAGTCTCAAATTGTAGCATGATATTTTTTATTTTATTTGACTTTGGGACCACCCAATTCCATCTCTGAGCAGCTCATGGAATAAAAAATAAAACAATATATAGCAAAAGGGAGCAAGAAAGAGCATATACTACTAACAAAATGGCAGAACCAGACAACAACACAAACATGTCAAACACCCACAAGGAACTCCAGCCACCATAGTCCAATGACTTTCTCTGTTGGAATCCAAATACAGGCAGTTCCTGGGTTAATAATGTCTAACTTAAGGACAGCCTCTAGATGTGAACAGGCTGCATATTATTAAAAATAGCAGATGGTATTTTCCTTCCTCAAGTCAACAAATTGCTGAAGTTTTGAGTTTTTAATATACAGCCTGTTTTCAGCAGTTTTCAGTGGTTCTTGAAAGCATTGTGTAGCTTCAGCGATTTCCTACAGCTGAAGGAAGGACAACATTGTCCACCATTTTTAATAAAACGCAGCCCATTTGTAAGTATAAATTATGACTTACACAAATTTGAGGGAAAGAGTTAAGAACAGAGCTGGTTCTTAACTGGGGATGCCTGTATTAAAGTATGAGTTTGGATTACCTGCTATTATAAGTAATATTAGTTCTGTTCTTTTTAAAACAGAAATTCATTTTTTCCATTAGCAATTTAATAATCCAAGTAGGAGAACTTGGCAGAAAGGTGGTGAAAGGAATTCCTCTTCTTAATTCTTCTTCCAACCAATAAGATGGAAGTCTTAGACCAAAAACAAATATTAACTTTTATTGACTTTTATTTGATGGTTCCACGGCTCAAATCTATGGCTCATATCTTATGCACAAAGATATGCACAGTTCCAGAATCCTTATTTGATTGCTTTCATACAAGGACATTCAGATGGGCCCCAATTAGAAGCTAATTTGTGATACCGGTATCAGAAGGGCCCCAGTTGGGAGAGCAAGGGAACAGAATACCAGTGGAAAGATGACTGACTAGCATATTGATGAAGCAGAAGGCAGCTGTCAATATGTGCTTCCAGTTTTGCAGCAATAGTTAGAGAAATATGAGAGGTGAATTTCAGCATCACTATGGATCCGAAGTAGAGGCCTGTAGCCTTTGCTCCTGTTGCATATGCATACTCCTAGAATGGTAGGAAAATAATCCCAAATGCTACCTTTTGGGTTCCTTTTGCAAGCAAGAAAGTATAAGACAAATATGTGAATCGCCCACCTGCCCAGTGAAACACCTTTCCTCCCCCTCGATACATGTCAAAATTGAGGTTGAGTATTTCTGCTTAAAGTTACAGATCCTCTCTGTGCTGCCCTTTCCACAGACAATCTATGCCTCTCTTCTCTAAAGACTAGATGATTTATAAAATGGCTGTTGCTCTGCTTTAGTCCATTCCATCCAAGCAGAGACAATAGGTTTTGCTTGTAGAATGTGGGCTCTGGTTGTGGGTGTCCATTTGCTGGCCCAGAGAATGGGAGCTACATCAGCAGTTCATGAATTCAACACCTTCCTACTCTTGCATTTTCTGCAAACAAAGGGGCAGTGTAGAGGGAAAGAAGGGCTCAAATATTACTGTGTTGATCTGTAGGTGGTCCTGAGGCACATTGTAGGAATAGAAATAACTGGTGGCCTATAGAGCAGGTTGTGGAATTGCAGAGATCAACGGAAAAGCCTTGTTCTGGACCATGAATAGAACGGGCATTGCAAAAAAGCTGACCTTAGTGGCATTACTACACAGGGGCCCGATTTGAGCAGCTTAAATGTTGATCTCAGGAGCTTAGATACTAGAGGCAGCAGGATGGAAAAATAGAAAAGTCAGGCTTGGCTTTACTGATTAGAACAAGGTAGGATTAACAACTGTGCTGGGGATTGCAGAGCAGAGCTCCAACCGGATTGAGGTCCCTACTTAAAGGTAACAACCTGAGCTTAAAAAGAGCACCTATCTATCTGTTGAGCAAATGAAGTACAGAGTATCCTCTACATTACACCACTAGGTCTTCTGTAACTGCTGGGGCAATTGGGTTGGCCCTAAAGAAAATTGGAATGTTTTGAAAAGACGGCTTTTATTCTGCCAAAACGGAAGAGATAATGATGCCTTAAATGTGGCTGCCAACTTCGTACCAACTCAGAGGGTTGGAATTGAGGGGAGGAGGGAGTTTCCTAAACTAAAGCATCTTTCTTGTTCTTTGGTCTCTCAGTCATGGATTTGGTTGGTTGCTGATGTTCTTTCTCTCTCTCTCTCTTCTCTCTCTTCTGCCTTAGGCCTGTGCGTGATGAGTGCTGCGGCCATCTTCACCGTGAGGCACACAGATTGGCATCCCTCCACAGACAACGCCTCCTTTGGCTTTGCCTACATTCTGTCCTGGGTGGCTTTCCCGCTGGCTATTCTTAGCGGGGTGATCTATGTCATCTTGAGGAAACGCGAGTGAAATGTCAAGGGAGGTCACTGAGACTTAGAGCCCTCAGGACAAGAGGTGTCGGCAAAATAGAAAATGAAAAACCAAACACTTACTTTCTCCCCCCACAACCAACAACCCCATCCAGCCACCCACTCCCCTCCCCTCCAAAACCCACAAAGATATTAAGGGAAAAAAAGGAAGAAAGAGAGCTGAAAGAAGGATTACTGTATTCATTGGAGATGTATATAGTATCTATGGTTTAAAAAGCCTATTTATAACACTTTTTACATATATGTACAGAGTACTGTTTGCTTTTGTTTGTTGATCTGCCACCATGTCTAAAGCCTAAAAAAAGTGCCTAAGAACTCTTAACTCCTAACAATGTAATGAGAGTGCCGCTTTTTCCTCCCTATCTTTATGCTGTGGAAGCAAGTGGATCCCTCCTCCAAAGCTTTCCACTGTCAACCTCAAGCCAAGCCCAGTTTGAAAATCCTCCATCTGGCCCTTCCAGTAAGTATGGTCTGGTACCCTGATACCTGCCTTAGCCCATGTCTGCATTATGGCCCTTTTAACCAAATGATGGAGACCAAATGCTACACAGAAAGGGGAGGAACTTCTACCTGAAAGCAGATGGTGTATTAAGGGTGGGTGAGCCCAGCTTCTCAACTGCTTGGGATGATAACCAAGTTGTGGAGGATTCAATGAGGTATATCGCCTCAGTGATGCAACCCAAAGCTCTTTGCCACTGTTACCACCTCCTAAAGCCACCAGGTATGATCACCCCAGTTCCTTGTAGGACAGAGGTGATGCAAAGAACCTGAATTAGGCCTCAGTCTTTGGAAGGAAAGAAATGTTTGCATATCTTAGATCAGCTAAGGCTAGCACAGAAGCTGAGTTAGTTGAAAGGAACACCAAGGGCGGGAGGATGATCTAAAATAAAAACTGCGATTTTTAACTAGCTTAGTGGTTCTCCTTCAGCTATGCCAGCTGATCTTCAGAGAAGACTTTCCTCTGTTTCCTGGAGAATAAGCTAAAGTGGAAAAATTGACGCTTTCTAAGCTCTATGGTCCACCCTTATCCCTTTCCCTAAATCCTCTGAAATCAAATACCAAATATGTGAAATGGTGCTATCTATTTACCATTCCTTATATTGCTAAGCCATTTAACCGTTGCTCACTGGAAATTGGGGTAACCATTTTGAGAAAAGCCAAGAAATAGGAATGATAAATAATTCTGTGTAATATATACAACCTATAACTGCTTTTGTATGTAGGAAAGTCGCTATCCATTATTATTATTATTACTATTTTTTTAATAAAGCACTTATATCCAAGGATTTTTTTTTCTTGTTCCCTTCGTGGGCAGAAGGGAAGTAAGCAACCTATAGAGCTTACAGAATCTGCTGCCCCTCCCCCCACCAAAGCTGCTCTGTAACCTTTTTCTGTGCTTCCAGAGATGTCTGGGAATGAACTGTACAGGTGACCGCCCAGAGCAGTAAAAGCAGTGCCGTCTAATCCTAAGACTCCAGGCTTTATTATGCAATTATTTCTCTTTGCTTTTCTGATTTTATACCAGCTGTGTGGACTAAGAAGCAACAAAATAAAAGCCAGAATAACTCAAGTGCTTTGGCTTATATTGCATCTCAATCAATTGTTCTGAATGAGCCTTTATGTTGGGCAACTGACAAACTAGTGACCTACTTCACACAATGTGCTATAAGCTATGATGTGGTTTGCTTAGTTTTAGTTAATAGATGTTGGAAACGAATGAATTTGCGCTTCATTTAGTAAACCAAGACTAAGCCAATCTTAATGGATATGGATTGGTATAGAATTATTTGGTGCAACTGCTGGTTTTATTGATGGACTGTATAAACAGATTTGCATACTCCATTAAGTCACAGTTTTATTTCCTAATATTTTACAAAATAAATCACAATTGTCTAGATTCCCATCAAATATCCAAAATCAAACCAACCAGATCAGCTAGGCATCCTTATTAGTGGCTTACATTTTCTAGATCTATTCAACCATCATTGTGCTTAATATTGAGGACAGACTTCATTTATTATTCATTATTTGTTGACGTTAGAAGATGCTATAAAAAGCATTACTTCATTACAATGAAAGAACCCACTTTGAATTTTAACAGAATTGGTCTAATTTTGAATCCAAAATTCTGTAAATGCCAGTGCCTCAAATGTCCATTAATTATTTGTCTTCCATACTATGATAAATGCCCTCAGTATTTGATGGAATACCGACCTTTAATCCCAATTTAGAATAACCATTAACCACAAAATGGCGTGGCTTGGTTAGCCTTCATGGAATCCCTGTGTATATCTCTACACTTGAATCCTGTAAAGCTACTTGTTGATAATTTTAAGGGTATTCTTTTTAATTTACAAATTAAATATTTTTTGAAAGTTCTGATACAAGACTACCACAGAGTTGCTGACACTACCGGTATTAATGCAATGGTTGTATGGGGAGTTTGTTCTTGTAGATGGAGAGCAAACCTACATCGGTAAGCCCCATCTTAACCTTAAGCATTTCTCTGACTGGATGAGCTGAATTTCTTGCTTCCTAAAAGGCACTGGTAATGTTTGTAGTAAGCTAGGAATATACTGACTCATGTGAAGACCTTACTGACAGTCTTCTCCATTGGTGTAGATTAGGAGATGCAGTTTTGTGAAAGGCGCTGCACTTCCTTAGATAACCACAAGGGCACCTAGTGATCAGCTCTATCCTTTCCCTTTTCCAGGAGAAGAGAGGAGGTGGAATGAAAAAACGGAGGGAAAGGGAACGGTTACATTTTCACAAATCATTTCAGAAAAGGCTGCCAAAAGTATTAAAATGAGTTACCTTCCCTGGGCAGGTTTTAGCAGCTTGTTCCTACTAAAAAAAAGATACGGTGTGGGAGAAACCATCCAACTCACAGGACTCCAAATAGAACAGCATATACGTCTGAAACTAGGATTCAGAGTCTTTTTTTTTCTAGGCCATGTGGGAAGAGCAAGATGGGAAGAAATCAGGCTATGATGACCTTAAGCAACCAAGTTTCAGAAGTATGGCTCAACAGAAAAGAGTAAGAGGAGAATGAAAGTGGGCAGGTTATCTAAACTCTTTAGTACCTCCAAGTCTTCCTAAACTCACCTATATCCTGTAAATGAAAGCCTGCTTGTACTCTGCTACATACTCAGAAGCATACACCTTTCTGGCAATGTTATCATACCAGTTTGTGAATCTTGCAGTCCTTATGGTATTCTAAATGTATTTGAGATGCATAACACTCAATATATTAGAATTTGTTGCTTGATTTTTATTCCTGAACTTTTAGTAATTATTCTTCAGAGTCTGAGCTCTGCCCTGAAAGATAGAGTTCTCCTCTGGCATGGGAAAGTTTTTCTGGAATATCACTGAGAAACTATCAGTGCAAATTTATCGGAAACCAAACAATCTTTACCATAACACTGACACCATCTTGATTCAGAAATGAATTTCCTCAGGACAAGCTTTTATTCACTTCACATTTTGTTGGACTTCAGAAATTCTTTGGAATAGTTTTTACATACAACACACACACACACTATTGTTGTTTTTTAATGATAGCCTACCCATAGTAATGGTCATTTTATTTCTTAGTAGCAAGCTAAAATGTAATGAAAGTCTGCCCTCTTGGGGAGAAATGTGGCACTACCACTCTTGTTCTTGAGAAAATGTGCATTTCAAAAGGATTCCAAATTCCCTAGATAGAAACATGCAGGCACATTCTCCTCTTTATAAAATTTGATTTTTTTTTAAAGTGATAGAATCACATTTGCCAGATTAGTCTTTGGGAATAGCAGGAAGAGTGAAAACAAGTAAATTTTTCAGTAGGTTCTTGTTTTAGATATAGTTTACATAATATAGTCTTTACACATAAAAATCCTTTTGTAAGAATTCTTGTTATGTGCAGCCAAGTAGTATACTTTCTTCATTTTTTGAAACTTGTATCAGTAGACAACTATGCTAAATCTTGAATGGGCATAGCTTCTATTCCTCTAGGCCAGGGGTCTCCAACCTTGGCCACTTTAAGACTTGTGGACTTCAACTCTCAGAATTCCAAAGCTGAGAATTCTGGGAG